>JANVCK010091439.1:483-11933 GCA_026546655.1 Epizoanthus illoricatus | reverse complement strand
TTCTTTTCAAGTACCGACCAAAACTATCAAAATATTTACTCAAATTTTTTTGGTTACCTGGGTCGGTTAGCCCCAAGCTTATTCCAGGTAACCAACACCTATCTCTATCTCCACCCATTCTATTATCTGTAAAATAGCACATAAAAGGTGAAATAAAGTACTTGTTGTTGTTGTTTATAGAGCAAAACAAATATTCTTGTAGATCTCGATGAGCTGACCTCATATTTGGACAGTGTAAGTCTGGCAAATGACGTCATCACGACGAAAATTACGCCACAAAGTTTGTTTAGGGTTTTTCGGGCAGAACAATTGTGAAGCACAAAATCTCGTTGCCAGTAATGGCAACCTCACTTTAATAAAAAAAAATGCCTACCTACAGCTTTGCCAGACAACGTATAACAAAAAGTTACAAGCATTTGTTCTAAATTCCATCCATTTGTGTCTACTATTTATATTCCACAAGTTCCCCTCTGAGTCCCTATGTTCATTTCCGTAAACATTTAATACAGCGTACCTTCAGTCCGTCTCTTCATATTTTCTCTCCACCAAATACGATATCGACTTCCCTATCAAACCTCTGTTTTAAGGTACCTCGGGCGTGCAGCCGCTGGTCTTCAAGACAGTAGAGAAGATGACTCTGCACGATCTGCTGATCAAAGAATTTGAAGAGGGATGTACCGGCTTGGTGTTCGAAGCGGACTGCTACCAGGGTTGACCTGGCTCGCTACGATCACTTCGACTACACAACAATGCACGCGCCGTCCGTAAGCACGTTTTACATGTACGGAGACAAGAAGAACGCGTACCTCACCCATATTCCCAACAAAACCATTGATTTCCTGCAGGTGAGTTATAAATATGGGGGGGGGGCTTTCTTAGATACTTCTTTTCTTATTGTTTATAGTACGAAGATTCCGTTCAGAATGCCATCACTGTCTTATCTCGCGTTATAGCCACAATTGTTTAAATAAATGTAAACTGACTTAAAAGTGACCTAATCCAGACACCGAGTTACATGATTCATTGCTATTTGATGGCCAAATTTAAGAGTTATATAGATCTGGCATAAAACTATAAACAAAATATGACCAACTCTCGCACACTGTATATTTTACAGACTCATGTCTGCATGCCATCAGTTTAAATTGCGTGTATCATCCTATGGCAAATCTGAATCAGATTATTTTGACAAGGCATTAAAGCCTGGTTCACACTTGTGAAATAGCATAAGCATAACATAAGCACAACACAAGGATGAAATAGATAATGTGAACAGACGCGAAATAGCATAAGCATAGAATAAGCACAAGCACAAAAAACAAAACTTTCCGTTCTTCTTCTTGCAATTTTACGCTTGTTTCATGCTTATTTTGTAGTGTGAACAGGACAAACATTGACATAAAATAAGCATAAGGTTTTCAACGCATACAGAAATATTTCCCATTCGTCCGCCATAACATAAGCATGCAATAAACGCAGCACCAAGTGTGAACGGACGTGAAATAAGCAAGCGAATACGCAGGCGCAGTTGCTCTGAGTTCGAGGGAACTTTGGTTTCCAGGCCCTCTCGAACACAACAAACCAAGATGGCGGACGAATGGGAAATATTTCTGTATGCGTTGAAAACCTTATGCTTATTTTATGTCAATGTCTGTCCTGTTCACACTACAAAATAAGCATGAAACAAGCGTAAAATTGCAAGAAGAACGGAAAGTTTTGTTTTTTTCTATGCTTATGCTACTTCGCGTCTGTTCACACTATCTATTTCATCCTTGTGTTGTGCTTATCTTATGCTTATACTGTTTTACAAGTGTGAACCAGGCTTAAAGGATATTACATAGCCGCGCGGAGAAAGATATTTCAACACGAGAAGTTAAAAAAGTGGCCATGTAATGTTCTGTTTATTATTCACTAAGCTCTAAATGCTCGGAAAGGTTTAGAAAACCTTCGGAACTTTTTCGGAAACGCTCGGAAAATATTTTGAACATAATTGACAATTTTTTAAATTTAGAAAATCTCTGGAAAACTTTCGAAATCTTCCGAAAGTTTTCCGAAACGCTTGAAAGTTAGATGTCTGGCGCTGCTGTACAGTTGCGTGAGGCTCCACAACATGGATGCAGCTATTTATTGGCCAAACAATGCTACGGCGGGGAAACTCTTATCAAACACATAGGTTTTGATATGATATTTAAACGCATGTATGTATATTATCACTTTTATTCCGCGCGTAAACCCTGGTAATTTATGGCTTGGTGAATAATAAATCAGAGGTTATCAAATACAAATGGATGTAGGTATGATATTTTGCATTCTATGTAGCCAAGTTGAGCGAGTGTATACCGGCAGGCCCCGCTGATATTTTTATAGTGAAAGCAGTTCGGCAGCACTTCACTTGCGATAGTAACTGTTAGAACACTGTTTCTTCTTCCTTTCAGCTTGCAGAGCTTGGCGGAATTCCCGAGGAAAATGACCTGGATGTACTGGAGACTGGTGTGGAAATGACCCTGACTGAATACAGCCACAATGGGACACTGCAAGATGTCGCAGGTCCAGTTCAGCAGACTCAAAGCTACCGGGCGAATTTCACCGGACTGAACGGTGTGGAGGTCACTACAACCATTAAGATCTTCAAAGTAATCTTTCACGAAGAAAATGTCTACAGCACACAGCGATACTGGTAAGTACCACCATATGTAAAACGCGACTTTTTGTACAGCAACTATATAAATGATCAAACTAATATATCAAGTTTTGTTCATCTACGGTAGATGTTTTCGCAAGGTCTTCGCAAGAAGCATTCTTTTACGTGTGTAGAAAGTTACTGTTTCCCCGGAGGAAGAGACACACTACACATTGCAGGAGGGCCCCGAAGGGGTAGAAATTGGAACTGGAATTTATCAGTATTTTGCACTGGGAAAAGGGATTCGAGACAAAATTTGGACTGGGAAATCGGATTTGTACCCCTCCCCCTTTAGATATCCCAAACGACGAGGCCGGGGCAGAGTTAGTATCTGACCACAACATAACCCTTGATTGCCCTTTTATGATGTGACCTATCTATGATATAGAGTATTTATTTCAAGAACTGTGTGTTAGCATCCATTTTAGTTATATTTAGCACAACACCGCTGGCCAGCGCCAGTATCACTCACATACAGACAGACACGTATACATAGACTACCTAATACATGCCGCTCCTGGGTGCCGACATAGTGGTACTGTATTCCACTGTTGACATCTGCAAATATACAATAGGCAGTAGGGAAAGCGCCCAAGGATTATGTATAGTCAAGTCAATTTTTACAATGGCTAACCGGCTTCCCTTGTCTTGTAAACAAGGAAAACGAAGCCAGCAGTCAGACCTCGACATATTTATTGATAATTTCATCAGAGCTATTTCAGTAAATTAAGTGGAAGCTCCAATCATGCATTGAGGACTGGGAGGTGCGTTACTTCCTTGACATATTTCATATTGCATGTTTTCAAAAGTCAACTTACTTAAAATGCTATATAAGTGAAAGCAATTTAGTGGAAATGACATTGGCTGATAAATTTCTACCTTCTGCAGTTTGTACAGCTGTGGGTAGTTTTGATACCATTGCGGCACTCAAATGACTTGATAGTTGATAGTGACAAAATCATCAGATGGGTAGTACATGTAAGTTCATCTATGTAAATCCTCAGAATTATGTTTGATACTGCAGTTATCTCTAAATGTAGTCACATAATTAAAACATACCTCTTATTTTGCTAACTTTTATCGCCAATTAAGTTGCTTTCTACTGACAAAGCAAATGTTTGTTTGGTTGCAGATTAAATCGTGATCCAAGGTCGGAACACGAAGAAGAGACTGTTCTTTTGCTTGTCTTAGGTTCTGCGTGTCATTTAACCAAGTTTGAGTCAAGACTAGTGATTTACTGGTACTAGATCAGTTGCGATGAATGTCATAGACTAGAACGACGTAGTGGTAATTTGTATTGCATGACAAGATTGTGGTTTTCCGAAAACTTACCCTTTGTAACTTACAGACGAGGAAGGGACTCATATATGTATACTTAAAGAAGAAGATCCGGGTGACGCTGGAATTAACAATCGTTCTCTTTCCAACCTAAATTACTCAACAAGAGCTGAAGATTCAAACACAATTTATTGGTATTGAACAAAATGACTCCAATACATTATTGTCATATGCTCTTAAATGAAATATTTTTGGCGTTGAATTTCCCTTCCCCTCCCAACCACTTACCACTCAGACCTATACTAGTCCCCTCCCACTTAGAAAGTCAAAGAAATTAAATAAGAAATGCTTCAGTAATATGTCAAGGTTAGTATTAGCAGACTACCTATATTTCCTAAATTGAACACTGGAATTTACGAATGGCCGGTACAGTTTTTAGTTTACTAGTAATTTGGACAATGGCAATCAAATAAGAAAGCCTACAATTTAAGGGTTGAATGTCTTACTAATCCGTTAAAGACTAGGGTAGACGGTCACGATCGATGTGTACGAGACAACATTATTGTTTCAGTGAAAAACATTAAAGTAGACAAACGTTGAACCTTGGGTGTTGTACTTAATAGAAACGTTCAAAGTCGGTAAACCGACTGGGAACAAGTCGCCTCCCAGGATGACATATTCCTTTTATCTTCTCTTCGCAATTTCCCTGGATTCTATCATTTTTCTTCTTTTTTCTTCACTTGCCTCCTCTTTACTTCACTTCCCTTCTTTTCTTGCCCTTTCTAAATGTATTTCTTAACTATTACTAGGCACTTCAACCATTACACCTGTCTGTGTCCAGGGCTGGTCACCTCCCGCTGTTGTGAAAATGCTGAATTCATCGTTACTCAAATTCGCAAGATTCAGGCATTTTAAATTCTTGGCACCTTAATTTGTTTTGTACATAACTGGCTATAAGCAAGTAATCAACACTGATGATTTCCACCAGTCAGTGGAACGGAAACTGACAGAATATCAGTCATCTTGCGGATTAATATTGTACGCTCAATTTTGTCTGCACAAAATTAATGTTAGCACATACTCTAGTCTTCCGCTTCACTTCTTCCTGTACTAGTTTCTAGCTGTACCAAAAGTTTGATTCCTTGCTGTTCTGGGAAAGAAGAAGTTTTGAAAGTTGATAAGAATGCACCTTCAGTTCTAATTTCTACCCTGCATTCTACCACCACGCAAGAGAATTGAGAATCCTGCGCGGATGCCTCCTGATCTCCTCCAGTTCTGTCATGTGCTTCAATCTCCTGCGAACGTTCTTCTCCTTGGGTGGACCCTCTTGCAGCACCACAAAGTAGTGCGAGAACTTCCGGTGTTCGATTCCAAACCTTCCTCTAGCGTGATAACGGATTCGCTTGATATATCGCCCCTTCCCTACGTACGATTCCGCTACAGAACAACAGATTGAACATATGAGACTTGTAAAGAAGTTCATAAAGAGCAGCAGGGCCCTGAAAAACACGCTTAAAATATTGAACTTAAAGTCATAAATGTAGAATATTGTCTGAAGTTTCGGTAGATCGTAATCACACTCGGCAGCTATCCAGCGCTAGACGTTGCTATAATAGGGTAGGGTTAGTCGTATGTGGTGGGCTAGCGTACTAGGAGAGCGGCCTGATGGGCAAGGAATTACGTCGATCACTAACCCAGGTGGCCACCCACCGACTGAACTGAACAGAGGGGTCGGCACTAAGATAATTAAAGAGTATAATGTTTTAGCAAAGAGTACTTTGCTTCTTTTCCGATGTTTGAGAGGATAATATTATTGGCTCCATAAGCCCCAAGCAGCAAACCACTGACGACAATTAAAGTACAATGTTTCCTGTTAAATTATTATATGGTGCAATAATTTGGTGTGCCAAATGCTGTTTGATGCTGTTCGTCTTTTCCAACCTGATAATAATTTGAGTGCCAGCAAATGAGATGCGGACAAAAGATGAAATAGGGTATGTCAGAGATGGAGAATTGGCTTCAAACACAATATGGCAGAGGACTTGCTGATATTTTACAAAACATACTTTGACTACAGTTACATTGAGGTTCTGGGGGCCTTCTCACAAGTCCATTTATTTATTAGCAAGCTGAATAACATGTATCAAGGCTTTATTAATTCCTATCATTCCTCTCTGTTTTCTTCTTCTCTTTTCTTTTCTTTTTTTCATTCTACAAGAAAGTAAGTAGGTTGTGCAACTCCCACTTAGCGCTTGTCCCATCACAGTTCTTGCACTTGCTCAGGCAGTGGCAACTATATTTTTCTCTCCTGTTACTATTTTTAGAACAGAAAAATATTTCCAATGCCCCAGATTGTCACATCAGAGGCGGATTTGGTTCAAACGCAGATCTACTTCAATGACTAAATTTTACAAGGAAATAAGCAGAAGGTCTTCGACTCTTGAAGAGGAAATTACACTACATGTACATGTATTACTGATGGCCTATATCTGCAACCACCCGCGTATGTTGAAATGTTTCTCTTTGGATATTTGAAGTGCTATTTAAGTGAGGCATGCGAAGTTTAATTTTCGTTGAGCTTAATATTACTTGAAGCTGCATTGATGCTCACCTATTTTACTGCATTGTACGGCGAGAACTGCCCAACTAAATCCTTTCTCTTGGTTTTTTGGGGACACTTTGCACCAACAGTGTAGGACTAGGCTGCCTGTAACGACGGCATTGTCCTATTTATACAAATGTCGCTTTACAGTAATGTTGCAGAACACAGAGAAAATCCGCCTCCACCTTGTGTTCCCATACTGTGACAAGTTTTGGTTGATAAACACGTGCAACCATTTTCTACTGCATCAGTTACAGCTCTGTTTTACTTTACGATATTTTGACTTGTAAATTTAGTCTACAAGTACAAGTACAGTACAAGCTAACACTGGCCAAAAAAATCATTTAGAGATATGCACTGTGAGGATACTCTAAATCTGCAAGCGAGTTTGTCAATTTAGATAGTTAAAAAAATAACTAAGACGTCAACGACCCTCAAAATTTTTTCAACATTCAGGAAATACCATTACAGTTTTAAATTTTTCGGGAAAACATACTTTCGGAAACCCCTAAAATTTGGTCCTTCAAGACACTGATGTAATTATGGACAACTGAATTCAATAGTGGAAAGGGTGAAAACTTAACTTCAGAAGATCGATGAGGTTGGCTCCGAGAGTTCAAGATTTTTTTGAACCATCAATACACAAATTGCCACCAGCCCCATAGGATCCTCCAAAAGACCTGTGTGCCAGGTTTTCTTATAGTCCTTAATATCATCAAGATTTGGGGGTTTAAGACAGGTATTCCTTCGCTTCTCGTGCCAATCACTTATTGTTTAAACTTACACTGACAAGCCACATTTTGAGCTCTTCCAGAAAGCAGAATAGTTCTATGAAGCCGCTATTTTTGTCAATCAATAGTTACTTGTTCTAGTCTTCTTTATCTATTAGTAAAACATATGAGGCTGCAAAGCTGTAGTTTTACTAGAGTCAGTGATATACCACCAGATGCACATTTTGGATATAAATTATGCATACTAGCAATTAGAAAATTATAAATCAAATTAGCCATCTTCCCCAACTTACATTATATATATTTTTCTAGATTTTTGATACATTGTCCTGGGCCACTTTGTGGGTCAGTTATGATAACAAGTTGCAATGAGTCCAAGGTCTAACCACATATTGACAAGACCAAAAATCGTCTCATTATTAACTGGCCCTCAAAACTACTGTCTCTTGTTCCTAACGTTCAATTTCCTTCACGTGTACATGTAAAGCAATAAAATTGATTAATGTTATAATATGCAAGGAAAGAAATGAGAAAGTTGAATTTCACGGGCTGTAACTACTAGTCGTAGAAGTTGCCGTACCAACTGTTTAAAGTCCCTATTACAGTGTATCTTCACAGCGAAATTATGGAACAGACTACTCACCAACCCAGAGTTCACTTTTGTCCTCAATATCGTATTTCTTCTGTGCAATATCTTGTGCTTCCTGCAGCACCTAGCAAGTGAATAATTTATGTGTACAACTATTACTGAACAATGCAAATCTGTTTCTACTGCACAAAGGGTTCTATGTTTAAAGCAAAATAACTTTGTATCCAAGATGCTTTGCAGATCCACTGAATTAAGGATAGCCAATCTCTATGTACAGTACTCATGAATGCACTATGAATGATTTCACAATGTGGAAGACAAGCTGTACACATGTACGTGTACATTGGCCCAATGGTGAAGTATGAATGGCAACAACTAACCTCTTTTACAGTTATTGCAGCTCTCTTTGGAGAAAATTCCATTTGTTTGATGGCTTGTGCCACAGGAAGGCCACGAATCTGCGAATGTGAAAGTTAAAGATAAGTTCATTATTTTCCTCAGTAATTCATCAGACAGTTTCTGACTGAGAAAATAAAGTCCAAATATTATTGTAGATTATGAAGACCTACTTGCAAATACATATATTATGTAAACAACATCTTACTATCAGGATACTACAAATGCAACAAAAAAATGGAGTATGAAAGTTTTCTAGAGGTCTTCATTTGAAAGGAGCTACACAAAAATGCCTGGCTGACTTTTCACTGAACAAATAGTGATTTTCACAGACCTATTAAAACTGTAATTCTTACAGTATGAACAAAAAATATTACCACAGTCAAAAAATGAATTATAAGCCGGAATATAAAATTCTAACTGCCATACTTTCTACTGACCTGCAAAAAAATAGGATTTCCCTAACTGAAATCAAAATTTCCCAACAACTCCCTAACCTTGAAAATATTTCATCAACTTTTTGTTGACTGTGGGAGCCCTGACTGTGTAAGTAAATTATGGCTCCTGGGTTATCTCTATTGCTTCCTCATTTCATGACACAGTGACTAGATCTATCACAGACTCTTTCTTTAAATTCTAATCAAAGCCATCAAAGCACCCTGCAACATGTGACAGGTTACACAACTCTTTCTAAAGCAAGTAATACTGGATAGTTGGAGTAGGAAAATAGAGCAAAACTAATTTCTACTTATTTTATAAGATTTTTAGATTATTACTTCCAGTACTTGTACTTTCAAAATCCAAAAAAGAACATAATATTTTTGGATCACAGCACATGTAGTACACGTATGTTAACAACAAAACTAACCTGTCTGGCAACAAGGTTTATCTTACGAGGACCACTTCTCACATCTCGACGAAAATGATGAATTTTCTGATGGAAAACAATAAGGCAGTTGCACTGAATATATAACAATTGTGCTTATTGTCTTGAATGATAGTCGTAACCAAATAATATTGTTGGACTAATAATAATAAGTAGAGAATATAACATGGTTCATGAGGAGCGATGGATAATTTTAATTTGAGTGGCAAGAACAATATCTCAAAAGTTAGGCTTCCAAACAAGTGAGATACATGTACATTGTACACTTGGACATAAACTTCATGTCGTAACCAATGTTCTGTTATTTCACATGTACACGTGTATGGACCAACTACAGAAGTGTTATTATTGGTAAAATTATAGTAAATTTATTAACATCTGTCTTCTCTTTAGAATATCAGCCGATATGAAAATAGGCAACTTGGAAAAATTGTGAATAAAGGAACTGTTTAGAAACAGAAAATATTCACAGATGAATCACCAAGGGGAGACCCAGTCGATTTATTATAAGTTTATATATGCAGGTACATGTAGTATGTACAGTACAAGTATGGAGAATGGAAAGGATAATTTGTCATGTTTGGGGATGATAGGGTCAAACAAAGTCCTCAAACATGGTTAACTCTGTCTCTCTCTCTCACCATCCGTGGTGGTTCTGGAATTCCTTTCTCTTCCTCAATTTCTGCTGGTGTTCTGCCCCACATTGCTCTGGTAACAGAGAATGTTGCTGCTGGTACACAACTACTCATGTGAAGGTTCCTTGTTTTGCTTCCAAGAGAAAGGTGCCTGTTTACAATAATTACAACATGTATGATATTAATAGGTTATTATAACATCACACCAACAACCTTGACCTGAAACCATAGGATCCTCACTGGTTGTTTGAAACTTTGTTATAAAGTGGGAATGGTCAGAGATGTTGAGAAATCCATAAAATTATTCCTATTGAGAGCAGATTTTAGGACAATTTGGGCAAGTAATCAGTTGAAGGAACTACTGAACAAGGCACTCGTGGAGACTGGCATTGATTGAAGCATTTTACTCAAATTTATGGCTCGTTCCTGTCATGGAACTCACTTGTTGAAAGATTGGGGAGACCATCCAACCTTCTCTTCCCATACAAAGTCTCTTTATAATATTTGTGATATAATATACATGCACCATTTCAGGATATACTGGCTATTAAAATAACCACAAAAATCCATTGTGTGACAATTATGATGAATGCACCAAACTTGTTGTAAGTAAATGTAACAATAACGTTTCTCTGAGCATCCCATTTGAGAGAGCTTGGGCAACCTGTGCACAACATACAGAATACTGAATGACTGAAAACAGAACAAGCAATAGGTGACTATCTAAACTGAAATACGTGATAGTTTTTTTAAACAAGAACATTTTACTGTTCATGTACAGTGTACATACATGTAGCAGGTGTCAAGAGCACACAATGATGCATGTATGATGTACATGTATGGTGGCTATTTTTCCTGCTCTCTGACTCTGCAGCATTTTCTTCTCATTTCGTTTGAACAGTGTTTTGCTGTTAATTGTTTTGACATTCCTTAAATGACTTGTAAATAAATGCAATTAGCTAAACTAGAGCTAGACCCTGACAAGCTAAAAGCCTTACCAAGGGCTATTCTTGACAAGGCTCTAGACTCAAAGCTTCAACATTAATTACCTCACTTGAATTTATCAGTCAGCAATATGATGATTTTCAAACCATCTACATGTATTTGTATGTTTGTGTGGGTCTTGGGTAGAATTAATGTAATATATTTAGCTGTATTTTATTTAGACCACAGTGTTGTCCATAGCAGCTAGCCAGCAGCTGGCAAAAGCAACTGGCTACTTTAGGGATTTTTGCCACCTACTTTCTTTACATTTCTGAAAATTAAAGTAACTTTCGGTCTCTTGTAAATTGATCATTTATTTATTTATTATTTTTAACAGCTTTTACTGGGTATATACGAGAAGCAAAACAAAATTACATATTAAATAATTATAAAAGTAATTTACATTAAATAGACCCAATAAGGTGAGGCATGAAGGGTATACTAAGAACCACGCATGCTACATGTAGGCACCTGCCCATGTGAGAATATTAGTGAGAATATTAGTGAGAATATTAGTGAGAATATTAGTGAGAATATTAGTGAGAATATTAGTGAGAACATTAAATTAGTGAGAACATTAGTGAGAACATTAGTGAGAATATTAGTGAGAATATTAGTGAGAATATTAGTGAGAATATTAGTGAGAATATTAGTGAGAATATTAGTGAG
>JANVCK010091328.1:0-11934 GCA_026546655.1 Epizoanthus illoricatus | reverse complement strand
AAATGACATTTCCTGCAATTTGAGTGCATTTTAGTTGCTTTTGACCAATCTCGACCCCAGAGCTCTTCTCGCTATTGCGCATGCCTGACCTGGTGGCTAGAAGAGCTCTGGGAAACTCTTCGATGTCACGCATGCACAAAAGAGACGAGCCCTGGCGCTAGCCAGGTTTTGGCTATGCTCCCGCCAGAGAGTTTCCCAGAGACCTTCGTTCCTGCCGTAGGCCAGATAAGAACGTGGGCCCTGGGGTCGAGATTGGCTTTGGACAGTAATATCGTCCATAAAAAATATGGCTCGGACTGAAAAGGCAGGGGGGGAGGGTGATCCAGGAGTCCGCTGACCAAGTGTCTCCTTGTGTGCGGGCGCTGGAAATAACATAAACGTATAACACCTGTGGAGAAACTAAAGCAAGTGCTGCTGACACTTTGTTTGGATGTGAACCAACTGATATTCTGGGGACGAGGAGGAGCTCTCTTCTGTATTTATTCCATGATACTTCAGGTTCTTCAGCAATTATGTTATCCAGCACCTGGTTAACTTGCGATTATCAAAGGTAGTCCATCATTGGTTCAAGAATTCTTTTGTTTCTCAGTCCCAAAATGGAACTCATTCTTATGGTTCAGACGTTTATGCAGAAATGAAAAGTTATGAGAATGGTTAGCTGTGATAATATATGTAGACTAGCAAACCAGTCTTAGTACAAAGAAGCACTGTCATAGTCACTGTGGCTTGATAATGTAGCACGAACAGAATTTAGGGCATATTAACAAAACTTACAAAACCCAACCAATCAGAATGCGTGTGCCCGAGGATGTGGAATGTACACTATATTGACCTGGCGTTAGACTGTAGTCGAAGTGCAAGGCAGTTAGTACACTAAACAAATCACTACTTTGAATTTAGATTTCAATTACCCGTGGGGAGTCGAAAAAGCAGGTGAGCATGCATGTGAATGCAGTTAAGGTGAACTAAGGTAAAGTGCAGTTAGGGTGAAGGGGACACAGGCGGTAGACCTTTATTAACATACGGCAGCCATCTTGGATAAGAGATATTATGGGATGCCTTGGCGCCAAACACCAGAAGCACGTGGTAACAAATCAACATCAAATCCCGTTGGAATCATCAGCAAAGATTCTTCGATCTGGTTGCTATTGGTCACATTTTGTGATCTCGTCCCTAGATCTCGTTTTGGTTCCAAAATGAGAACAGGTTCAGGTGTTTGTTGACGGGAATTTGGGCATGCGCAGTTGGTGCGTTGGGCTTGATTAATGGCCCACGCGTAATCGAAGTTTACCAGATCTCGTATCGTCCTTCCCGCATATATTTCCCCAAACCTTCCAAAACGAGATCTGGGGACGAGATTACACGATTTGGTGTCCACGTTCTTCTGGCTTTGCTCCGTGGACATCCTATAATACTTATCCAAGATGGCTACCATATATCTAATAATAGGTCTGTACATAACGTGACTAACACAAGTATCTAACAGCCATCTAGTTCTTGTGGAAATAATATTACTAATTTTGGCCGTGGTTAACGAGCTAACCAGGAGATGTAACAAACCTGAAGGCAGTGTGACCACTGATCCACTGACAAAGTTTACAGGTTGTATGCTGTGGCGGAGTCATTCTATAGTAATCCGTACACTTTCAACTACATATAGTATTTGTTGTTTGTTTTGGCAGGTTGTGTTTGTTCGATTATCATATCGATTCATCGTGAATTGTCAAAGTGGCTCCATACAGATGCCCCATATTTTACTGTTTTGCCTCCTTTCACAAAAGATTTGCAAGGATTTTCATATTGCCATGTTCGTGTAAACATGAGACTTTTTTGTTCACTGAACTACTGTACTCTTGACACTTACTTTGCACAAGTGTGTAGACAGTGTTATTGCCGGGAATGCTTGGATTTTAAGTTTGGTTTGGGTCAGACCGGTTGTTTGGTTGTTATATTTCTCAACTTGGGCCGGGGGGGGATAGCGTGAAAGCATAGAGAGCTTGTTAGGTACTTGTTTCTAAGAGGTGTGAGTAAAAATTATTCATCATTGTAGTCCCATGTGTCAAGAATGTAGATCAAAATCTGGTCATATCCAGTGTCAGCTGTTCTGAGTCAAAGGTCGTCAAACATAATTGCGAAAGATAACATTTTATATTTTTTATTACCATAGTAACTATTGTTGACTTTATCGCGTAAGAAGTTTAATTTTTCTTAAATCTTTGAAAACTTTATTAGAATTGTAAAGTGCCACGAACAATTAGTGGAAGCAGTACTAGCACTATATTTTAAGCGTTATTGTAATATTGTTGTTGTAGTTTTAAGTAGAAATCTGTAATCTCGTTGCCACTAGGCAAACCACAACGTTAGTGCGACATCCAGTCGGCAGAGGAAACTCATGGTGAAATTGAAAATTGCCAGTAATTCAGTTTTTGTATTCTTGTGACTTACTCTCCGCCTTTCACGTCTTTCTTCCAGCAAAAGCAATCGCGTATTGCGTCCCTGTATCTACCATTCCTAACGGTCCTTCTGGAGCATGCGCCGCGGTTCCACGGCTCCAAGCAGTACGAGTTGTCTCCCTCTGCCTCGCATGTGTCCCAGGCTTCCTCTGCGCTCATGGCGCCTGGGCTCGACCTTAACTCTGAGTCCAACAGGAACTCGTCCTACTCAAAACAGAGTCCCAACAGTTCGCTGACCACAAGTAGTGCTGCCACCATCAAGGAAGCTACCCAGATTGCTTTGCAGGTGCCATTTGATGAAGACGAGACGAAAGAGCTGCTGCTGTGTTTCAGTTACATTGTAAAGAACTTGGAGCAAGGTGGGTGTGAATTGTATATTCGATCATGGTACATGAACGAGACAACGATTATACCGCTTCCTGCCATTACATTTACACGTGACGTCACACATTGTATGTCAATCAAAAAACTTAATGTAACATATAACACTTAGGCTGCGTTCAGACGATGCAGTTTATAGCATGCTGTATTTTAGCTTGCGAAAACGTTTATGCAAGCTATAAATTTTCCGTTGTCCACACGCACCAAAACAACCCAGACTGCAGTTTGAATTGGCCTTCGTGAGTGCAGCACTAGGCGCCAATTGAAACTGACAGAAATTAAGTTTAGAGTTATTTATTGTTCAAAATCGTTGCACAAAATTAACGTGAATTGCGATATTGATTACAAATATTTACTAAAATGTTGACGACTGTTTAAAAACTATGGTTAAAAGACTATGGGACTGGGCTATTTACATTCAGTAATTCAATAAAAGACTGTCAAACATGTTTGGTAACAAACATACCCGCTGATTGGCCGGCAGCTTGCGAAAGCAGTTTATGCATACCTTTGGCAAATACGCATCATTTTCACACACATTTCACAGACTCGTCGGTACACACTTTTTCCCCCTCATCCTTGTAATTGATAACTTGCTAAACTTGTGGCTCAAAAATTGTCAAGACGGGAAAAAGCCGTGTTTGCAGTTTATAGCATGCTATAAACTGCTCGTATGAACGCACCCATCATCAAAAATTCAGAAGTGTCAGAAATGGTAAGAATGCGTCAACGGAAATTGACAATAATTTGTAGGGTAGACAGCAGCTACAAGTTGTGTTATTCTCTATAAAACATTTAAAATACTTTAAAGGGAAGCTCGGCTGAAAAACACTTTTGCTCTCAAATAAAACTTTAGTATTGACTTAGTCCAGATTGGCAATTTAAAACCGATAATTCTGTTCACAGAGCTAACACCAAGCAGTTTAGTTTGACGATTTCTTGCTTTGAATTTCCCGCGCGCCGCCATCTTGAAATGTGACGTTGTTTGGTTGCAGTGTCATACGCCCTGAGGCCTGACACTGCAACCTAACAACAACATGTTTCAAGATGGCGGCGTACAGAAAATTTGAAGCAAGAAATAGTCAAACTAAATCGCTTGGCGTTAGCTCTGTGAACTGAATTATGGATTTTAAATTGCCAATATGAACTAAGGCAATACTAAAGTCGATTTTGAGAGTAAAAGGGTTTTGCAGCCGAGGTTCAGTTCCCTTTAAGAATTGACCAGTGTCTCACTTTTAAGATATGATTCCAGAATTTTCGCTGGTTGCTGGTTTTGACTTACTGTCTCAATCTCTGGCTCAGATAAAGTGCTATTGTATATAATAATATCTCTATTTACTGAAAGCAACCAATATAAGTTTCTGACCAAGCCCAGTTATTATGGCTGATATTGGTATTGCCCTGTGCAGGTATCATTCTGGACTGGTGGCGGCATATAATGACCAACGTGGTGAAGCGGGCACACTGGCACCCCACTGTGCTGTACCTGGTGCAACAGGACAAGCATTACTCCAAGTTCGCGGCAGTGATCGACGTGTTTGACCTCCTTGAGTAAGTTTAGATTCCCAGCCAGTGCGCTCTTAACCCTTTCAGCCGAATACAATTATCAACATCTATCTTCTCCCTACAATATCAATAGGAAAGTCAGTAGTTTGGTAATGAGAATGAAGAAAGTGATCAGAAACAGCAAATATATTTTAAGATAAACTGCCAAATTCTCCTAACCTGTTTTACAAGAAATGTATAGAGAAAGTAAGGAGAAGTTAGCAATGCGTCATTTGGCGTGTTTGTGGCTGAAAGGGTTAAACAATGGGGGGCAAGAAAAAACACCTGCCCCCCTCGAGGGACCCATTTTGGGGGTAGTGGTGGCGGCTGGTGGCTTCTGTCTCGTCAGAGCTAAAACTCAATATTTCACAAATTTGTTTTTGAATTTCTCTTAAACTAAAAGGTAAAATATTTCAAAGTCATTGCCTTTTCTGGTTTGTTTTACTCTGTCATTACCTTCTGTGCGTTAAAAATGTCGCTAGGCTACCCTGGAACAAAAATAGGTGGTATAGAATGGGTGGGGTGGGGGTGGTACTATGCACTGACAGCTGTGTCTCATGAAAAAAGTGGGTCCCTATCTGAGGCGTGTGTTTTGTCTGGCTCTATTCCGTAATAATAGTTATAGTCTCTCTGTTTTCTCACTTTTAAACTTAAAATTCACAGTGTAGAACAACAGGAAGCAAGCAAGTTTGCAGAACTATGCAAATAAATTAAGAATTATAAAGTTTGAAGATTAAAAAATTAGACAAACAGAAAAGTGAACTGAAAAAATCTCGCATCTTAGTGATCACAGCCAAAGTGTTTACAGCTGTTACAATCACTTGCATACTTCCACTGAATTCGCACTGCTTGGAAGTACTTGAGCCGAGTGTCCCGTGTTGTGAAGCTGTGACAGAGATGTTCACTCCACAGAGGCTGAATGACAACTGAAGGTGTCAAATGCCAGGCCAAGGGTCTTTTTACATGAGCTTCGTGTTTGTGATGGAAAAGACACAACATTACCAGCTTGTTTTGAAGGGGACGTTTTGCAGAAGCGCTTCCCCATTCTGAGTGATTATTATGTATAATGACGCCGCCCCGTCCCCGTGTAAGAAAATGTTTAGTTGATTTCTTCAAAGTAAACAACAATATTCTGTGAGTTTCATTCAGAGTAATACAATTTTTCAGTAACATTTTACACAGCAGATAATTCCACGAAACTTCTGCTTTTGTTATTACTGCAAGCTCGTATATATGTATGTGCAGGTGATTTGAGGTCTGGGATTGGCAGTTGATAAAAACCCCAAATTAAAACTTTCCAACGTCTTCCACTCAACACCATTCCCAACAAACTTGAACAAAATTTACTTGGATATATATTGTGGCCAATATATATTCACTGAAAGTTTTACTTTTATTTTAGAGCAATTCTACACTAATCTTGTCAACTCAAATTGATAAGTACAGCTTTGTTTTCCGTCTTAGTTCCAGACCTCTCTCTGCCGTTTAAATCACTTGGTTACATCTCAAACTGACTCAATTCATTGCTAGTGCCAGTTCCCTAGTCCCACAGTCAAGTCGCCAGGAACTAATTTATTACTTTCTTCCTTCAGGTTGGCACTGAAGCATTTCCAGTACAGGGGAAAGACAACAATTGAAAACACATGGTATTTCGTCTTTGTGAGCTCTTGAGTAATCTGTATTATTATATGGCTTGCTAAATTTGAGCATTCTCATTGGTCAATTTGAGGCCCGTAACCGACAGTACGGACTGCTATTGGCGTAAAGCTTATTTTGTTTTGAAAAAATCTAGAAAAGTCATATAATATAAAGCCATCTTATTAGCCTCATTTCTCGGTCTGTACCGTAAGTTACGGATCCTCGTTTTTTCTCATGCATAAGAATCGGGAAAAAGTCGTTCCGTAACTTACGGTACGGACTGAGCAACGAGGCTAATAATTGTAGGTGAGATTACTTTTGTGATGTGCATTAAGCCATTATTGTTATCTTGCACTACACCAACACAACGGTAAAGCTGCATACGCTATTAGTTGATAGTAGCAAAATGTTTTGGATAATTTTGTACAGTTTTGTTGTATTTGTGACAAATTCTAAGTAAATCAGTTTGTGAAATATATACGTAGAGACCAACACTACTGTTATTGCTAAATTTTAGCATAAATTTTCAGTGTGATATAAACTTTACGCCGTATTTTGATCTAAACAATAAAAGACAGGTTCTTTTTTATTATAATTTAGCTGCCATAAGCTTTCTTACTTTGTGTAATGCCCATAATAAAATAAAAAGTGGTTTAATGATTATATAAAATATAAAATACCGCAAATGTTGGGGAACATGTTACGGCAAGTTTGACAAGTTGACAAGACTCTCCTACTAACTGCAGTCGGATAATCCTGAACAAACTTGTTTCATTTGGGCATACTGGTATGCTTTGTTAAGTCCAGGCTCAGGCAAGTCTAGAAGGAGACATGTTGCAAACTTGATTGTTGTTTGACAAAGTCTGCATTCAAGTGACAATAAACCATACATTGAAGTGTACTTCGTTTCTATGGCAACAAAGTAGTTCTTACGTACGGCACATTTCCCGTTCACACTCCAGATATGTCCGAAATACACATGAGATGTACTTACGACCTGAGCCAATTCTTTGGTGTGGCACGAGTTAACAAGAATTGTGTGTTGAACTCCACTCCTCTCATGTAGTTTTCTTAGTTTTTATAACTCTACGAGCTCGTTTTGTGTTATTCAGTCTCACAAACCAGCAGGCCGACATGTACAAGTCTGTTCCTGTTAGCACTATTATCGTTTAGAGCAACAGTAAAAAAAGCCTGTGAAATACTCTGCAGACCGCTGCACGTGACTTGTAAGTGACTTGTTTCTTTCTAAAGATTGCCGCATTTTCTTCTTTGCTGCATGGGCTGTAAGCATTGGTAAATAGATTATAAGATCGTAATTGTAGCGATAAACTGTCAAATAAATGTAATGCGCAACTTATGTCAACTAAATGTTATATTTTTAACAGGGATTATGAAAAAATATTAAAAGAAATATGGCGTCCTTTCCAAGCATCAAAGTATGGCGTTCTTCTGTTAGTGTCTTGCAGCGTCAATCATTTGCACTGCACCTCTCGTCTTGATTATCTCGCTCTAGCTCACAAATGCACAAAACTGATTAAAAGATTAACAGATAACTAAAAACACAGCTAACCATTCGAAAGAACTAACGCCAGCATGAAGCACGCAGCAGTGTTGGAGCAAATTTCGCGTGTTTGTAGACTACTAGCTGCAAATGTATGACTGTCTTTTTATTTCATTTCAAATGCTCTCTCTGTAATTGTTTTATTTGCCTAGAGTTCATCTAACTTTCCTTGTCACTTCAGTTTGATCAAAAGTTTAATTTTCAGATACAATGGATTCTGATTTGCTAAAGGTTTACTATAACTACCGTTTGAATATAAGTTAAATCGTAGTCCAGTAAGTGCTGTCTCGAAATTTGCTCCAGCTTAACATTAAATAAATACCTAAGACCAATAAAGTTTAGTTGTGATTAGTGGCGGTAGAAAATCTGACAACTCGGATGAATTAGTTAAAATATTTTCATATCGCTATTTTCTGTTTACAATATATATACAGTGGTTCTAACATAGAGATCAAAATTAATTCTATATAAAGTAGTCACGTCTACGAACTCAACCAATATCATAATCCTAAATTCTTATGTTCTGCTCTAATATTCTATTAATGAATTACATTTTTGACAAACGTTTACAGTAAACAAGCAGCGAATGATTTTGATAATGTATTACTCCAGGTTTCGAAACAAAATGGTCACTGGCAAAACGTACAGTGATCCTGTGACGAGCTTTCTTAGGATTTATAAAACGAATATTTAAATTCTTTATTTTTTTTATTACTTGTGTGTAATTTCATGGTCACCGTTGTCACTGTTTGAAAAGTTTAGCCGAATAATTTTGTCGGTTCTTAGTCCACACACAGAGTCTACCAAGCAATACTTGGAAAACAGATACCAGGGTTACACCGTGCAGGGAAGCAAGTCCAAACCGAACAGAACACTCAGCAGTGGAGGTATGAATCTTTGTAGAAATGAGGGAGAAACTTGGTTGAAACCCCTCCCCCCTCCCAATACTCCCTTCCCAGTAACAGATACCAGGGTTACGCTGTACAGGGGAACAAGTTCAGACACAACAGAGCACTCGGCAATAAACGTATTAATCATTGTACAAAAGAGCGCTGGGCAATGGATGTATTGTAGAAATGGAAGGGGGGTTGGGCACTGAATTATGGCCAACCCTTGTTCTGATCCCAAAAGCAATGCTACAGTGAATATTTTGCGAAAGTATTGTCATATTTTACTACTGATATGACCCATATGCCTAGTTGTAATGACAAAATGAAAAAAATATCTTAGGCGTTTTCCATCTGTCGCGTCTGGCCCAACTATCGGAACTGGTTCTGGCCAGACTAGCCCTGCTCATGGATTAGAGTCGCTCAGTTCTCCAGTTCCGGACGGCCAGGGCGCGGGAATTTGGTGAGTTTTTTGGCGGGAAAACATGCTCGCGCGCGCCTTGAGCTTCCCATTTACAGTGGCCAGAACCAGGTCTCTCGGTCGGGATAGACCAGTCAAACAGAAAGTGCCATTAGATATCTATTTAATAATCCCCTATCCAACCTATTGTCTAGGATTCAACCTTGACGTTCAGAGGAGAGTGTTAATGGAAGGAAACATGGCTAACGAAGTGGGGCTGATTGTTCTGGATATGGTGGAGCTGTTCTGTAACCATTTCAAGGTCAGTTGATCAAATGGGAACTGTAACCTCTGGTAAATGATACCACACTCATTGGTACTACATTAGTGTAACCATATTGGTACTACATTGGTGCTACATTGCCACTGCATTACAGGAAAACTAATTCTAGAAAGTTGGCAGAAATATTTCTTGTGTTTCAACTGGAACGCATGAGCGTTGGATTATTTTTTGGTTTATAGTACTAATATTTTCTCGGCCTTCAGAATAGCCTGCGAGCAAGCTCTCTGGGGACTGAAAGGGGGGAGGGGGGAAGGGAGAGACATATCAGTCTTACCCAAAGTTCGATTCGTACCAAAAATGTAATCTTGAAACGTTTTTTTATTTCAAACGAATCTGGAATTAATATGTCAAACACGAGAAGGAGTGCATCATCACATATCAAACGCTGAGAACAGAGTTGAAGAAAACGACGCGCACCGGAATTTTTCTTTGCTCGTCGTTTCTTGAACTCAAGTTCGAGGTTTTTGATATGTGATCGAACACTCTTTCCAGTGTTTAATATACATTCTCAAACAATTTAAGTTTTGGTTGAGAATTTTAAAACGCATGCAAACCCAGCAGTTTTTCATCACATTTCCAAACACGTCACTATATTGATTTTCCTTTGTGTTTGCTTGATGAATTATTAATGAGTTTGAGAATCTGCATTTCAAAAGTCTTCAAAGATTCAAGAGGTAGTCAGTTTACAGTATTATCAAAGGAAATTGATAACTGTGCTTATAATACAAGAGTACCCTTCTTCCCCCATTTCTCTTCTTGTTTTGGGCGGGGCGAGAAAGTTGATAATAAAAGCCGGGTTATGTCCGTTTGATACAGGTTAAACAATGAAACTAAATCCACCATTAAGACTGCACGTACGTGTGTGCATTCACGTAAGTGCTCCAAGTGTATGCTTGGTCTAAGTTTAAAGAATTACAGTATCTGGAAAATCTTGTTCTTAATACGACTTTTATTTCACAGTTCCATCTTGAACAAGACGAAGGAGACAATATTGTGATGAAAAAGGTGAGTATCGATGTAACATACAACAGCATTGTCAGCAAAGGATGATACAGTTGGGCCACTGAATGGAATATTTAAAGTTTTGCTGTACATGTTGTAACTACGTGTGTTTGTATTTACAGATATTTGCAGTGTTAATCAGCTTCCTTCAAATACCGCAGTCGGAGTTCATGTTGAAGCACATCTTCGCCAGCCTGAGGTCTTTCATCAACAAGGTTTGTTAAGGCGGATTTATAGGCGACGATTTGTTGACCCGATTTGAGCTGTTAATTAGGTTTTAGCAAAAAAACACTTGTTGTATTTGCATGGCCAATCAGAGCTCATCTATTCTAATTACAAACAGTCGGCCCGATTCGCAAAAATTTGTACCCCCCCCCCCCTATTGGAATAAGCTGGCATGGCAAGTTTCCTGAGCTAGCGTATCCCGTTGCAATTTAATATAAACATATGTTTTAAAGTGTACAGCGTATTGACCTAGCGGTTTATGGGTACTTGGCATATTGTTTGGGGAAAATCTGACAAAATCGTGTCGAGTAGTACTCCTAGTTGCTTCACATTTTACAGAAACCAGAGCTATTAAGTGCCAGCTCTGGAAAGCCACTTTGGTTATTTCAGTCCTTGTTTGGAACAGTATTTACCGATATGTTTTTGTGCTAAATTAAGTGCCCATGAAAACAGGTAATATAGATTTTTTCCTAATATTTTTTTCTTTTTGAGAGATACTCCAGATTACCGTATTTCCGCTATTAAGCCCCCCTGGGGGCTTATTTATTTTCAGTGCATCTGGACTGTGGGCTTATTAGAAGGGGGGAGGGGGCTTAATAAATTTTTATATTATTTAGTTATGCCATCCACCGCATTGGTATGTTTATATTGAAACACGTCTGCTTTTTAATTAAGAAAAATGCCCCTTTAGGGGGTGAGGGCTTAATAGAGGCTGGGGGCTTATTTAATTTTTGGTGCCTCAGACTGGGGGCTTATTAAAAAGTGGGGGGCCTTATTAGAGGCTGGGGGCTTAATAGAGGAAATACAGTATAGTTGGGAAGTAGTGGCTTACGTGTTCCCCACCCCACCCCCCTAAGTTGTCTGTGTTCTTCCTTTTCTTTTAGCGTCGACGCCAGTACAAAGTCCCTTTACTCGCTGGGATTGACAGAGCATTGTCCTTGTATTAGCCCTTTGATTTCTTCTCATCCATTTAACTGCTTTTATTATCGTGTATGACCTGATTAACCAGTTTTCTGTTTTCCCGCTGTCCACATTTCTGCCGGTCGTGTGGAATTGTAATGTACTTGTGTCTGATGTTTGATGCCCGTTGTTGCTCTCTTTCAGTTCCCTGTGGCACTATACAAAGGAAGCGCCACTCACTGTGGAGATCTTTGCCGTGAGGTACATAATTATTTAGACTTGCCACAAGTCGACTCACGAATAATCAGTAAATCGACTAATAATTATTATACAAGTAAATTAACAATTATTTCATGAACGTGCGTTGGATATGAGGTGATAGATAGCGAGAGAGGCGCACAGCGCCGAGTTGGCTATAATCATATCATATCCAACAAGTGTGAGTGGAATAATTGTTTTATTAAACGTCAAGTCAAAATTTACTTTCTTTCTCTTTAATTTTGTGTAAACCTATAGCCGCGGACTTTAATGTAAAACAGGAGGAATTGAAAGTTTACTTCCGTTTTAAGAAACAGCTGTTTTGTTTTAGAAACAACTGT
>JANVCK010091217.1:0-10779 GCA_026546655.1 Epizoanthus illoricatus | reverse complement strand
AAAAAGCATTTGGTGGCTATTTAGTCTGGTAGTAACAACCATTTGGTGGTTAATTGTTTCTTGTGGAAAAGCAATTTTGTGGCTGTTCTTAACTCTGGGTAAGTACGTACGCTTTATATTACGTTTTTTTTACATTACTGAATATGGCGAGAGGGAGGGGGGCGATTCTTGGCGAAAGGGGGCTCGATTCTTGAGTTTCTAGTGGGGTTCGGGGGTATGCTTCCCCAGAAAAGTTTGAAAATTTAGGTTCTTTGAAACACGTAAACTTTCAAACACCCGAACCCCCCCCCCTCCCGTGGATCCGCCCCAGAATTATGCAGTGTAACTGTCTACATTATAACCAAAACAATTAGCAATAAATGTAATGTTTTAGATTGTGGCTTACTGTAGTGTCAAAATTTAACAACTGCCCTTCAATACAGTTTGTATCAAGTTTGTAATCTGTCAAGCGTCCATTTAACTGACGAGTTCCACCATGCTTTGCATCTCCTCGGTCATGGCCAAGAAACTGGAACTTGTAGAATTTCTGTGCTATATAATCCCTCCTTGAGGACACCCTAATGTGGAACTTCTATCCTGGTATCTCCTTGGTTGGTGTTCGCCCACCTTGTTTAGTAGTGGTTATTCCAATTCCGCCAGCATGTTTTGCCAAGACACACGGTTCATCGCCTACTGATTTGTAGAGGGTGGTAAAGGATTTTTTCGTGAAGCGAAACGTGAAATGGCCAATTTTTTCCCGTGAATCGTGAGTTGAGAGATATTCGCGAGGCGTGATTTCATTTTTTTTATTTTGCGCGAAACGTGATTTAGGTCTTTTATCATTTTCCCGTGAAACGTGACTTTGCCAGTATTTCACATGCCCTGTGCTTTTATCCGTGAATCATGAAATGACTATTTTTTTCCCCCGTGAAACTTGATCAGAACCCCCTCTTTACCACTCTCGTTGTAGTGCACACACATTTGGTCATTGCAATTTCGGACTTCCTGTAGATCCTCATCACTTGTAGACAAAGACTCATTTACACTGAGAACACTCGAGCTATCTCGGAGTACTCCCGGATCACTGGAGTCTATCTAACTAAACGTGTGTGAAGAGCACGAATTATTTGGGAGTACTCCTTTTAGATCAAGTTAGATTAATTTGGATAAGTTGTGTTCGTTTAATTTATTTGCTTGCTTGTACGTACTATTCAACATATTAAGGATTAACAACTTTTAAAACTTTACTGAAAATAGTTCATCACGAGTTCGGCCAAAGTAAATGTCGGTTTTTCTAAAAGGCCCAGCCCGCGGCCCAGCAAAACAACAAACACTAAAAAACTGAAGAAAAACTTACCTGGAGAAACTAAGGCAGTTTGAGTCCTGCGGGGAATACTATTGCCCTATTGTGTGGTGGTGAAGGAATGATTTCCTTGCAAATTATTTTTCTTTTAAGTTTTTCTGCAAATTATCTTTTCTCTTTTTCCCTTGTTTTCATTAGCAAAAAGCATTTGGTGGCTATTTAGTCTGGTAGTAACAACCATTTGGTGGTTAATTGTTTCTTGTGGAAAAGCAATTTGGTGGCTGTTCTTAACTCTGGGTAAGTACGTACGTTTATTACATTTTTCACATGCAATTTTCTTTTTTTTTAATATTTTACCAACATTCTTTGACTTACAAATATATATGTTTCAATTAATTAATTAATTAGTTAATACAACAGTGTGATGAGGAGCCCCAAGAAACCACTAGGCTCCTCATTAGTAGCAGATACAATTCCAAGGACGATTAGGCCGACAATAACTTAGTGGACAAAATTAAATAGGTAGAGTGGATATACTGTATCAATTATGTATAAAGAAAAAAGTTTTGGTTAATTTTATCAAGACTGTTTGCTAAGCTACGAGCACTGATGTGAAGTAGCGAAATATTTGAATTTTGCGTCCTAGAGGCAATTTCAGAATTTAGTTGATCTTCTATATAAAGCTATATAATATTTGCAATTTTTAGACGCAAATTCTAGATTTTGATCAGGATCAAGATTGTAGTGAACGTTAGATGCCCTTTCTTCAGTTAGAGGATTAAAGAGCAAAGATTCTAAGCGATTTTCATTGTAGCTAGTGGAACCATGAGAGAATTCGTATAGAATTATTCTAAATGAACTTTCTTGAAGGTGACAAAAAAGAAGGTTGAATTCTTTCATCGGTAGACTGAAAGTAGTTAGAGATTTCTAGAAGTAGTTATCATACTTACAACTTAGTGTTGATCTATTTGGAGTTTCAGTTTTTTTAGTACGTGTTCTTGTCGTGGATGATAAGTTTATCTAACTTGAAATAGGCGATCTTTCCCTCTCGCTTTGCTTCCAGGAGTTTTGGCAGTTGAGCTTTCTGTTTTTTAATCGTCTCCGTTGCAAGATCTTCAAATATGAAGAGGCCGTGGGGCTTCTGTTTTCTGGCTTGATTAATGATATTTTCCTTCTGTCTCTAATCGTACAACTTACACACTATGGTTCTGGGTTTCTGTGCTTGGCTTGATTTAGCAGCTCTGGGGTTTGGCTTTCTGCCGACATGGTGGGCTCTTTCAATTCTGACTGGAGAATCTAATGACAGTTGATCTTCCAATTCTGCTTTGACTTTCGATTCTGTCTCCTCCCATGATTCCCTCTCGCTTTCGGGAGTACCAACGACGCGGATGCTATTGCGTCAGCTTTGGTTCTCCAGGTACTCGAGCTGAGAGTTATAGTTGAAGAGGGATTCACGAACCAACTGTAGCCCTCCGTCTATTTGCTAGAATTAAGGCTTCAAGTCCTCCACTTCACTTTGGGTAAACTCAAGGCTGCGCGTTAAGCCTGCCACATCAGACACCAACTTGTCAAATCGGGCGGTTATAGAAGTAGTAACGGTTTCCAACTGAAAAGCTTTAAACATCCGTTCCTGCATTGTCGTCATCTCCCGCAGCATTGACGTTGTCACTACGTCTTCGGGCACAATGGTTGCCATTTCGCTCTCCACGATAGGCGTTGCTGGAGTGGTCGCTTGCATGAGAACTTGCTGTCGAAGTAGATTTCTTATTTCGCGTATCAGGCATGTTGAAGTAGATAATAGGGCAAAGATACAGAAGATGGTTTGATGCGTCTTTAAACTGCGATTTGAGCTATATTGGCCATGCAGAGCTACGCTCAAGGCGCTGCGTCCGCCATCAGCAATGTAACTGTCTACATTATAACCAGAACAATTAGCAATGGATTTGATCTGTTTTAGGTTGAGGCTTACGTTGCTCCATGATTTGCGTCTGCTCGGTCTTGGATAAGAAACTGGAACTTGTAGAATTCCTTTGCTAATCCCTCCTTTAGGATATTCTAATGTAGAACTTCTTTCCTGGTGTGTCGAGCTCCTTGGTTGGTGTTCGTCCACCTTGCTCAACAGTGGTTGTAGATTCCAGTTTCGCCTGCATGTTTTCCCAATTAAGACACACAGTTCATCGCCTAATGATTTGTAGTGCACGCACACTTGGTCATTGCAATGTTGGACTTCCTCTAGATCCTCATCAATTGTATGTAGACTATGACCTTATTTACGCTGAGAAGACTCGAGCTATCTCAAAGTACTCCCGGATCATTCGAGTCTATCTAACTAAACGTGTGTGAAGAGTACGAATTATCTGGGAGTACTCCAGGAGCGGGGGTACTCCAATTTAGATCACTCGCGAGAGGTAGTCTGGAGTAGTTTCGGAGTACTCCTGATGACTCACTCGGTTTACAGTTTGAACGAATTAAGAATCGCGCAAGTTTGAACGCAATCTCAGAGTAGTCGAGTGAATCTCTTGCAACTGAAAATATATTCGTGTGAATATATTATCGGGAATACCCCGGGAAAATTCCGAGAGAACTGTTGCAAATGTAAATGGGGTCTATGTTTCTATCCCATCAGCAGTCATAGCTTTTGGAACTGCATCCTTGACTACGATGCAGATGTATCCCTCTAATACATTGCCGCTTTCTTTGCATTTTTCTTGCTTGTCAGTCTACTCTTGACAATAAATCTGCAATGTTGCTCTTGTCTCTTTTAGCAACAATCATTATGTACTTCATTGGCGTGATGGTATGTTTGTACATCGTGTACTGTGCGAGCAAAGAATACCATGATTACAACGCTCTTGACCCTCAGAACTGCAAAGTCCTATGGGGATGGACAGATCCTCAGGTGGTTGGCGAGAATTTGACCTTTGTTGTGAAGGTAAGCATTCCAACTTAAAGCCTGAGGTTCACACTTGTGAAATAAGCAATCTCGACCCCAGAGCTCTTCTTTCTATTGCGCATGCCTGACCTGACAGTGACATGCAAGAGCTCTGGGAATCTCTTCACTGTCACGCATGTGCAAAAGAGACGAGCTTAGGCGCTGTAAAGCCAAGTTAACCAGATTTTGGCTACGCTTCCGCAAGAGAGTTTCCCAGAGCCCTTCATTCCTGCTGTAGGCCAGAAGAGCGCAAGCTCTGGGAATCATGAAATACGCATGCGTAGAGGTAATGTTCGAAACTACACGTGAGGTTCCACGTGACTGCATTGGATGGCGTGGTTCCACTGGCGAGACACAAAGCTGCTACTCTTGTGCTAGCGCTTGTTTCGCGCCCGTTCACACTGGTGAAATAAGGACGTTTTTGTAGTTGTGCTGGTTTAACCCTTCGAGGCATAATCCACTCTTGTTCTCCACAGCCCTCGTTCTTTTAGGCCTGCGGCGAGGAACAAAGGGCTTTGGAATAAACCACGAGCCAGTCCACGATCTGCGGACTACTTTATAAGGCATTCCGATTGTCTGTGGGCCCGCTAGTGACGGTTCGCGCATGCGCTGGTTCGTGGTTTATTCCAGAGCCCTTCGTTCCTCGCCGCAGGCCTAAAAGAACGTGGGCTCTGGGAACGAGATTGGACATAAGCCTCTAACACGAAGGCATAAAGGAGGGGGAGGGGGGAGTTATTTGGGCCCCCCATGATTTTCAAAATGGTTAAGAATTAGAGCATGCCATTTGGTATGCAAGTAGTCTAGGTTTTATAATTAACTTCCAGGGCAACAATCAGCTATTAATTAATTATTGTTGCTATGGCAACAGATGTTCAAAACCAAATCCGCCATCTTGGTGCCAGCTTAGATTTTTCCATTTTTGAATTTTTTGCTAATTTTCAAGAAAATATCTAGAAATAGTAAGAAAACAACATTTTAGTGGCTAAAACTATGGAAGAACTAAAAGAAAACAATATATTATGAATTTAGAGCCATTGTTTTCAAGAAATTTCAAATTATGAAAGTAAACCTAATTTACATAATTTTTTCCGATAATGTTGTCGGTGCTGACGTCATCTCATTAGTGTCAAACAACGTGCCTATTATGTGGCTACAGTTGTTAAAATGTTTTTGGCAATTGGTCAAAAGGCTAACATTTGGGGTCCAAAAATCCTTTGGGGGTGTCTAAGAGCGTGTTCACATGAGACCGGAACGAATTCAGACTGGGACAAACTCAGACCCCGACGGAGTCTTTACATGAAGAGGTAAGCGTTTTCATGAGACCAGGACAAAGTCAGACCGGGACAAACTCTAATCGGTGTCTATACAAGACCTTGTAACTGTTTACATGAGACCGGTTCGAAAACTCACCTCAGACTGGAATGACTGAAAAACTTGGACTGGGCTGAATTTTTTTTTTCGTTTACATGAGAAAAACTGCTGAACCGCACTGAAGTCAGACCGGTCTGAGTTTTTCATCTGAAATGATTTTTCGAACCCGTCTCATGTAAACAGTTACAATGATTTGTATGGACACCGAACTGAGTTCGTTCCGGTCTCATGTAAACACCCTCTAAGTAACCCCAGTTCACACTGGTAAAATAAGTGAAACAAGCACAAGAAAAATGATAAACTAGGTTGCACGCCGGTTCGTTTGGGATTTTATGTGCTTGTGTTTGTTCTTGTGCTGTGCTTATTTCATAAGTGTGAACTGGGCTTAAATGTCGGCACACACAAGGTGAGACGTTGCTGCAATTCGACCCCACGATAGAAATTGATCATGAAAGGCATACATCTAGCCTTCAATCGGCCCGAATTGCGTTGCTAAACAGGGGCGTAGCCAGCATTCAGGCAGGCAAATGCCTCCTCTAAAATTTGCACCGGAAGTACCACTTCTGAGAACCTGATTTTCAAAATCTTCTGGGGGAGCATGCGTCCAGAACCCTCTAGGAGTTCGTGCCTGAGGCACTAGTTTTGCCTCCTCTAAATTTGAAGTCTGGCTACGTCCCGGACTAGTCAAAACGCATACTCAAGAATCCCGTTTCTAGCTGAAAGTACAAGTGCCCCAAGGCCCGAGTAAAATTCGCATACTACGATATTGTTTATATGCGATTGTTCAACATCAACATCTGAGCTTTAATTTGGATAAGTTGTGTTCGTTATTTTTTTTGTTTGCTTGTACCATTCAACAAGTCAAAGATTATCACTGCTCTACAAGAACGCCAAATTTTGAAACTTTACTGAAAATACTTTATCAGGAGTTCCGCAAAAGTAAATGTGGGTTTTGCTAAAGGCCCAGAGCAAGGCCCATCAAAACAACAAACATTAAAAAACTGAAAAAACAACCCAAAATACTAAGGCACTTTGAGACCTGTGGGGCAGACTCTTTCACTATTGTGAGGTGGTGGTGGAGGAATGATTTCCTTGGCAATTTTTTTTCTTTAAAGTTATTTCGCAAATTATTTTTCCCCTTTTTTCCTTATTTTTATTTTGCAGGAACGTTTGTTGTAAGTTGTTTTTTTCGTCAGTTTTTATCGTGCAAATCTTTTATTCGAAATTCTTTCACTGGCACCCAACAATTTCGCAACTAGAGAGAATGCTATCTTTGTTCAGACCTATACTCCATATGTAACACTAAATCACCGTTCTAATTTTCAGTTTTATAGGCGTAACAAGTTACCTTACACAATATCAAAGGATGACCAAATAGAGATACAAATCACACAGGATTACACCATGCTGCCAGTGCCCTTTTCTGTGAAGAATCAAGGTTCAAGCGCGAAAAAAGTAACATTCATTGTGACGCAAGCAGGGGGTTACACTATTGACATTAAAGCTGGAAACAGTATAAAAGGAAGCCCATTCAAGAAGACCTTCAAACCAGGTACTTAGAATAAAATCTAATTTTAGAGGCAAAGGACCAACTCGGAAAGTAAAATTTCTCGGCAATTTTTCTTTTATAGCAGTTCAGGAATATTGCCCAGTGGACCAAATAGAGCGATTGATCAACAGAATGTTGGTCTGTAATATCTTTTTACTGTAAAGATTGATGTTTAAGTTAATCGAGGCTTTGAGGAACCGGGCCTTGCTCTTTTGCTGTGGCGAAGGGCTGGCGCTCGAAACGTCAGCTCAGATCTTCTACCCTCTCGGCGAAAAATATAACACATCAACTTTTAGTTGATCTTGGTTGGATTTCCCCCGACTGACCCATGCAAGGCCGGGTTGTCGAATAGATTGATAGCTTGTTGATGTTTCTCTAACTATAGAGATTTTTTTATGAGGGCAGGTAGTTAGCCTGCCGCTCAACCACAACCTGGAGGGCAAGCTTGTCGTACCCTATGCCTCACAGAGGGGCCAAGGGGATAGAGTAGAGAGTTTTAGTTGATCTATCCAATCAGAAACAAAATAGAACTGGTTCAACCGTCAAACTAATCAACGGATTTTACCGAAGTTATGTATCTGGATAAATTAATATAATTTGTCCAGATTTGTTTTGACAGACAACTAACTAACTAACAAACAAATAAACAAGTAACAAACAAACAAACAAAAATAACTGATAGAATATAAATCCTTTCAAGCAAAACTTCCCAACTCTTAAATTGCAGGAGAAGAATTAAAAGTACTCCATAATAAAATGCTGGATATAATGAACTTGTAAAGCATTTCATACCGCTTGGATAGAACTACTAATATAGTGTTCAAATTTCTGCCATGCCCTTGCGCCTTTTTATACTCGGTGATTCATCAAGGTTAACAACTAATTTCTAGTATTCAGGATAGCACTAACTTTGCTGCCATACTGAATTGAAAAAAGGTGTATAACTGATAGTTCTCTTGTGACTTATTCCGCTTACGGTAACAGTTTTCCCGACCTATCCTTATCAGACATATCAGCACCCCAACCGGGGACAGTGCAACTTAGTACAACTTTTTTGTGGTACTGGAAGGATGACCTTGGTAGGTGGCAGCCATATGACACAGTGAAGGACGGACACCCTACCAGTTACACAAGCAGTCAGGTTCTGGAGAAAGAGTATATGTCAGGTAAGTCTAAACTGAAAACGTAGCGAGGATAAAGGGAGATTACTCCATTCCGTTTCTCTGAGTCAGTTAATGCTAAAAATAGTAGTCGTGGTGAAAGTTCTTTTGATTTTTGCCCATTAGGGCACAAAAAGGGGTCACCAGATTCGTTTTTGAGTGACGTAGCAGGTATTCATGGCAATATAGAGACAAGTAGCAGAAACTTAAGCTTGTCACAGCTGAATATGCGCAAACAACATCAATTATCTGCTACATGTAACGCTTAATAGCCAAAATATGGAGTTGTGTTTCAGTATGTATGTCAAACTTTAATTGAGATCAATTTAAATACTAGGAGGTTACAATTTATCGTTATTTCAACGTTATTGATATGTACGGAAAAGTGTAACAGACCACAGTTAGACCACTTGTAAAGAATTTATATACGCAAGTGTGTGAGCAGAAATTAGAGCAAAGGCGTGAGAGAGACGCTGAGAACAGAGATCTCTCATATCCCCACGAAAAACAAGGAGAAAGAGAAACCTCTGCGAACAGCCGCTCAATGGTTTCAAGCAGCTGCCGTCCAGAAACATGGATGTACCAGTCAGGTTTGAAACTGGTTTGACTGCTTTGTAGCGACGCTAACTGCTGTCCTTTTACGAGTCTGCGATGCTAGTTGCCATGCGACCGAAGTTACCACTGTCTTTTTCTGCGTCTGCGTTCTGATCAACTTGAAAACTCTGTTCTGTTAAAGCCCGTCCAAACGAATCCAACAGCGTCCAACATGTTGGATACAAAGTTGCCAAAGATATTGATTTTTTTGCCGTGAATGTGAATTGTACAGATAGACAAACAAAATATTCCTAAAAGTAAACATTGAAACAGTAACTGATCATCAGTAGGATTCCTAAAATGTGTGCAATTCTGCAATTGGTTTCGGCTCCCTTAAATCCTAGACCAATTGTAGAAGATTTTAGGCGGAGCCACCCACTAAGTGAGCACAGTTACTGAATGATAACTAAAATATATTTCTAACGGTCAAGGACTCCAACAAAATCACGTTAGATGACGAAACAAACGAACAAGCGCATGCAAACCAATGCAAAGCAAAACATCCACAACAACGCGCGCGCAACATAAACAGAAAACAAAACGACATGAGAGAAAAATACCAAAAACGAAAAAATAAAATTATATAATTAGCAACGCAAAAGGATACACCAAACATGGTTGAGGAACATCGTAGTCATACTGCGTGAATTCATTCCCTGAAGGAACATTTTACACCAACATGTTAGGCGTGCGCTCGAACCATCTTTAGCACGAATATGGCGCTGCAAATCACAAATCGAACGCGCGCGTGCACACCTCATATGGGCATGACGTCATGGAAACGGTTGCGCATGCTCAACAGAGAAGCAAGGTAAATTTCCTATAGAACTTAGTCCAAATATTTCCTTTCCTACAAGGAGATTCACTAATAAACGATTTAATGTACAAACATTTTACTCACGTAGTGTCTTTGGGAAGGAAGGTAAACCTCAGTCTGATTCACAGTTAGTCGACGTTCTTGCAAATGTTCACATTTCCACGCATCGAGCGCCTTCCCATCCAGATCGCCACGGACGATGAACATTTCTGCGAACGACGTGACCAAGTATTTCGGCAATCGGTTCAGTTATCTCCCCAAATTTCAACGTCATGCATTATTAGCCGATCGGACAGTCGCAACGGGCCAAAAGTCATCACGAAATTGAATTTCAACCCCTCCCCTCCCTGCAAAAACCTTACTAGCGCAATTACTTCAGATCACATATTACCTTACCGGTTTAAAATTTCTTTTCCGGTACACAAAATACCCATTAATCGTCGCCCTGCCTAGAAACCTCGCGAAATATTGGTTTGAACTTACTCTTCCGATAAACAAACCGTTTTCGAAATATGTCCGTTAGCTATCACTAATAAGTTTTTCGGCAGGGAGAGGAGAAACTGACAAACTGGTAGCTCGACCGTTGGAATTCAATATCGTGACGACTGTTTATTTTATTGAAGGATGTTTAAATAATCATATTTGTTTAGGGAAACAGTCTTACAAGTTCAACACTGCAGCAGGACAGAAATATACAATATTGTTCAACGATTGGTGTCAACGGAATGATTTCACCCAGGTGAAGAGGCAAGTAAAGAGGGAGAAACATGTAACCAAGGAGAAGAGGAAAACCGTTCCACAGAGGTACGTACAGCAAGTTTATTTCATGTTGTCTTGATTACCGGCATGCTGTATGGCTGACAACCTCTGGATTCAAAATCTCAACATCATCTACGACAACGACAACGACAGTGACAGTGACAGTGAGTGACAGTGACTGTGACAATGACAATGGCATTGACAAATGACGACGACGACGACAATGACAATGAGAATTAAAATGACAATGACAATGACAATGACAATGACAATGACAATGACAATGACAATGACAATGACAATGACAATGACAAT
>JANVCK010091106.1:0-11939 GCA_026546655.1 Epizoanthus illoricatus | reverse complement strand
CTAACCCTAACCCTAACCCTAACCCTAACCTAACCCTAACCCTAACCCTAACCCTAACCTAACCCTAACCCTAACCCAACCCTAACCCATCCCTCCCAGTCATGATAGCGTTGAACCTCACACAGGTGTGTACAGCATTCATTGGACTTATTTTCGTACACTTTGTGAGTTCTTATGTCACCCAATGAACACAGATGATGACATGTGTGAATTAATAACCAACCGTACAATGTTAATTCCTAAAATGAACAGTTAGCACTCATTTGAGATGATAGCCTGAATTTCGGATGTCCACTGCAGCCTCGAATCAAATTTCTCCCTGAGCGAGTTGTCTTGTCCAGTACCGACTTCCCGGATAGCCGATGAGTGTTTTCAGATATATTGGTCAGATTGGTTGATTGGCTGTAATGACCAATCAGAGCGTGCTGATCGGTTATATAGGAGGTCAGTACTAGACAAGAAAAGTGTCGTGTTTATTCAAACTTTTTCAAGGCCTCAGAGTACATCTGATTTTCAGTCTATGAAGGTGAATGTTTCTTTGAGAGTAACATCTTTGCAAATCAGCAAGATATCTGAGGACACATTAGTTTCACCTCAAAGGTCAGTGACTTGTTTTGGCAGTTTTAACCTTGTTTTATAACTTACCATGAAACTCAACTCAACAACAGCTGTCTTTAGCTTAAATAGCATATGGTAAGAAAAGGGGAACTATGAGATATGGTATAAGGCCTTTTCCACACTAATCCGTTTTCATTTGAAAACACATACGTTTTTATGCGTTTGTGCCGATCATCCACACTAATTTCTTGTAATATTTGAGTTTAATGTTGCAATCCCAAAATACTGGAAAACAGCATGTAAATCAAGGACCAACACGAAAGGGAACCTCAAAAGGGCGAAACGTTATGCACTAGCATTTTGTCTCAGAAACGGATATGAATGAAGGACACCTTTATTTATTATCAGAACTCAGAGTAGTCCCTTCAGAAGCCTAGAAAAGCTATACTGCTATCAACGGGAGCCCTGAGTTATATAAATATCCTACAAATTACAATAATATACGCTTTATTTACATGATATACAAAAAATATTCCAACATTTGTGTCGAGAAAGTATGAATACTAATAGTTGTAGCTATAAAAATGAGTCAACAACATATACAGAAAAAAATAGAAAAAATTGTATAAAACATTTTACAAAAAGAAAGACAGGTTCCTCTAAAAAGCCAGATCAAATGACGATTGTTGGTGAAAAAAGAAAAAGATTTGGAACAGATATTTTAAATAGCAACATGTGTCAGAAAAACGAAATTTTCAATATATATTGTTACACCGGATACTGCTCACAAATTTGTTTTTGAATAAAATTGGCTATATAGAGAGTGATAGATGCAGTTCTTTTTGTAGAAGTTATTCAGAAATCTTTCAACATTTTTTTTGGTGAATGTACTTTAATAAATAAGATATGGTGCGAGTTTAAGGAACACATCGACACATACATGTACGCAAATCTGGAAATCACCTTATCATTAGAAACCATAATCTCTGGAATTACACAAACCTCTGCAACTGTTGTCAACCATTTTTAAAATCATACTTGTAAAGTATTTCCTATATTTTTGCAGATGGTGGGATGAAACCGAGTTTCTCGGGTTGGAAGACGAACCTGAAAATATATTGAAAGCAACTTCGCGATATGAAACTTAAACAAGTATCCTTGACATTACAAAGCCTGTATTGCAAAAATGTTGATAATGTGGAAAACAATCACTTCTTTACAAAAACAGGGTCATCTTGACAGCACTATGAACTTAAAATATCACCTACACAACGACAGGTTTCTTTAGTGACCACAATACCAACTAAGCATCAATATTAATTTGCATAATGGACATTTATTATACTCATAAAATCATTGAGGATGTTATTATGCTCGCCGAGCGAGTTCTCTATATTTTGCGTCATTCTATATTGTTCATTTATTTTACTAAAAAGTGGTATCCGGTTATATATATTGTCTATTTACTTTACTTCAAAGCAGTAAACGGAATAATAAATTGAGTATCAATTTTTAACTTTGGAATTATCAGGCGCCAGACGAGCGCGTTAATAAGAACGTCAGAAACCAGCCTAGCCCGAAACAACAAACATGTCAGAAATCCCAGAACAATTAAAAACCCGATTATTCCAAAATATATAGAGAACACAGTGAACGCGGTGAGAAGATATCGATTTTATATCCGTGTGACAAGAGCACGAGAAGATAAAACCCATATCTGCGAGTATACCATGCAATGTTATTTTATAATATGGCCGCTACTGCATGAAGTCGCGGTTAGTCAGTCCTGCGTCAACCAACTAGGTCGATGATGCTCAAATTCACTTGCTTTTCATTTTGTGGTGTTGAAATTACAACATCTGTGCAATCGCAAATCGAAAACACCGACAATACGCAGGAAAACCCTCCAATTTCGACAGTTTTGTCGAAAAAGTAACTTTACGTCGGATATTCTGGTGTTTTTAATTGATTTCAAATCAATTAAGGCGATTTTTGACGTCTTAAAAAATCCAAGATGGCGTCTTTGCGACGTCACTTGACGGCATAAGGAAGTTAAAGTGGAGGTGGCCGATTAGCCCCAGCCTTTCCCCCAGCCTTCCTGATAACACAAGGAGTCCAGCCTAGATAGGGATAAGGTCTTTCGTCTTATCATGTACCTCAACTTCCCTTTTATGTCACGTTTCTCACCATTACGTAATTGTTATACTTATATTCAGGAGCATGACAGAACAACCTTTACGCAAGTTGTAACGACCAAGAAAGAGCTCCAAAGTAAGACACTTCACGACTGCACGCTTTCCAGTTTCTAACAGCTTCTGCAATGTTGACTTCAACTCGATTCAAATAGCATAAAGTTATAATTAGTGGAAGAATAAGAACTCAACGGATACAGACGGTCTTGAAATGGAAACCGGACCTTTAAATATTACACCTGTTCTAATTCTCCACGGTACAGAAAGCAACGCCACCTCTGCGACTCCTTTTCAGATTATACGAAGCCCAACGGAAGTTGGAATCGAAGTAACCCTTGCGGTTATATGCACCTTCCTCGCTGCTGTAGGTAATACGCTCCTAGTGTTCGCCATACACAAAACACCCATTCTAAAGAACAACACAAACAAGATTATTGAGTCACTGGCGTGGACAGATATAATTAACGCCTTTCTAATACTTCCTTTCTTCTGCGTAAGTCTGGCCAAAGGAAGATGGATCTTTGGCGAGGAGTTCTGCAGCATCGAAGCTTTTCTGCTCGCCCTTACAACGCTGGCCACCCTGGACACTCTGACTATTTTAGCAATAAGCAGGCTATTGCAAATTGTGTTTCAAAACACATACGAGAAAGTATTTGGATCTGCAAAGAAAACCAACATGGTCATTGCTCTTGTATGGATCCTGTCTGCCGTAACCTCAGGTGCTCCAATTGTTGGTTGGGGGGCCTTCGCTTACATGCCCGTGTTCTACGTGTGTACCCTGGAGTGGCACCCCAAACACAACAGCTATCTCGTGTTTTACAACGTGGTGTCAACATATCCAGCTACGGCCATAGTCGTCATCTGCTACATTTGGATCTACGTGCACCATCGCATAAGTACAAGGCATGTGATATCTCACGCAAACAATGCCGATATCCCCAATAATCAATTGGTGCGGGCTCAACAGGCAGCAGAAATGCGAGTTTTGAAGATGACGGCGGCGGTGATGGGTTTCTATCTAATCTGCTGGTTTCCAGTTGTCCTGCTGTTGAATCTCAAGCAGCGAGGTGTTGCGATTCCACCGAGTGTTGCTCTACTACCGCCATTCCTTAAATTTGTGAACAGCTGTGGGAATCCTATTTTCTACGTCGTTCTTGATCGCCGTTTCAGGAAAGCCTTCTTAGGTCTTGTCAATTGTCGTTCTTGTGGTGTCCAATTAGGTCCAGCCGAATGACTTGACCATGCAAGTAGAGAACAGAAACTAGCAATAGTTGCACAATACACACACACACACACACACACACACACACACACACACACATATATATAACATTTCCAACTCAGTGCCTGCAAAATGTAAATACAGAAAACAATAGCATTAGCATTAATATTACCGTTACCGTTGCCGTATTGCTATTATCATTACCATCGCCGATGCAAAAAGATGTTTCTTACGTTTGCTTCGTATAGTCGGCCTTTAGTTCGTTCTCCGTTCTTCCATTATAGCAAATCGTTCGTTGAACTTCATTTTATTTGAACCAAAGTGATTTGCAAATCGTATACTGTTTTTCGACTTAAAAATAAACAGTAATGACAATTACAAACATCATCGGAAGAACAAGACCCTCATTTTTCGAGAAGTTATCACTTACTTTGTGCGAATTCTCGGGTTTTGAAAAAACAATTTACAGAAATAATGTTATTATCATCCTCGATCTTGTAAAACCAATTAATAGCAATTAAAAGGAAACCCTACACTTGACAGGTACTTGTTCCAAAGATCCAGTTCCCTTTCGTTCCCTTGACAACAAAAAACGGTTATGGATGCTCTTGCGAAGATGGGAGGGCCCTCGTGAAGCTAGAGTGAATCTCGGCTAACACCTCAAGCAACTCTTACGCTTCTCTCGTGCCCTCCCAACTTCGCGCATGCATCCATAACTCGATAGACGCACGCTAAGCATGGACCATTTCTTAATTAACAAGTTGTTTTTCATATCTACGATTGTACAGTATCTGGCTCCCTCCCTTACGAATAGTTATCCGCCCGGATTATCCCTGAACTGGACTATTATGAGACACGTAGTCCTCTAGTTACTATTATGTATGCCGGTCTTCAGTTACAGTCACTTCATGATATCCTGGGGCAAGACAGGTGTATAATGGGTACCTGGAAAATTGCTGGGATTAAAAACTGACATGGATGAGAAACACAAAACTCATACTACCGAATTTGGAGTTAAGTGCCGGTTGTGATAAGTCACTTCGGCTTCTTCAATCCTTTATTGGTGAGCAAACATTACTATTCTCTTTAACTACATGGTTATTATTCAAACGTTTACCATTTTTCAGAAGTTTCTATTATCTTCTAATAATAATCGAAAAGAAAATTGTGGTAATATTCGAAGCTAAACAAACCCAACTATCTAGGTACGTCAGAAGGATGCTCACACATTGTTACAGCTTCAAGTCAACGACAAAAGAGGGTGCAGCCAAGATACATCTCAAAAGTCATACACTCGGATTTGGAAATAGATAATCCTATATTCACAACCGAACTATTTGTTTAGATAATAAATCGAGAAAGTGGTGCACTAAATTTAACCCTATCTAGGCCGTGCTTTTTTAAAAATTTTCACTGGGCGGCGGTTGGATTGGGCTAATCGACCCCTCCTCCCCCCCCCCCCCCACCTGTAACTCCCCTAATTCCCTCACAAGGGGGAGGGAATCCAAATGTCACCCCAGTGGTTTTAGAACCTATTAATTCTAGTTTAATAGCTGTTGTCTAATCGAAAACTATGTCATTTACCACTTTCAGTGGCAGTGACGTTCATTTCAGTGACGTCGTCGTTTACAATTTATCCCAAATAAATAATCTAAAAGCCTTGGGAAACTACACTTTTAGTAAAGACATATTCAAGCTACTTCATTCTGCTCAAAATCATTTTTTTTCAATATGTTTACTTGTCACATAATTAATTTGCCAGCAAAATAAATAAAAAATAGGGGGCCCTATATGAATGCATGCCACTTTATTTATGGAAAACGAGTTGCAAATTTAAGGATAAACAATCCATGCAGGTCTTTTTTTTTGTTTTCCATCTTTCTTATTCGACCTTAATAGAGAAGTTGCAGTTTGCTGTTAGCATCTAATTATAATAAAAATTTCAAGTTGTTCATTGTCAGAAGGAATTCAGAATAAAGGATTTTTCTGTGTAGCACTCTATCGGAATATTACAATTGAACAGGCAACTAAAATAAACACAAATCAATAACTCATCAGCAGTAAGATACGTAAAATATGTACAATTCTACAATTGATTTCGGTTCTATTAACTACCACTGAAGAAGAGTTTGTGACTTGGAGCGTTTTTATGTTTGAACGTTTGGCGCTTTTCACATACTATCTCAACTGCTAAATAATTCACAAAGGTACTGATAACATCTGCCAGAAGATGCCGACATAAATGATACTTCACAAAGTCGCAAAGACCAGTTGTTGCTGGAAAGTTACGCCATCGGCGCAATCATGTGCTGCACACTAGACCCGACCTTACCACAGGTAAGGACAGAAACCAAGGCGCCCCTCATTTCGCTGCTAACAGCCAGGTAGATGATGGGATGGAAGATCGCTCGGGCATACATGAAGTACAGCAAAATCATCTTGGGCAGGTGCTGCTCGTAAAAGTTGAGCTGTCTTTGTGCTGGATTTGAGATATTCTTGCCATTCATCAGCACCATTGGCAGCCACATGACGATGTATAATGTCAGGCAAGCGGCGGAAATGAAGAGTATGTCACCATTAACTCGGTGCGGTTGTGTAGCTTGGTTCTATAAAGCAAACATATTAGGCAATATATTTGAGGCGGAAAGTAAGCTAATTACAAGGGTAAACAACATTACCAAAGAGGTCTGACTATAAAGATATTTGGTGAACTAAGTGACTGCAGGACACAGCATTAGGTGCTTGTAACATCAACGATTTGGCCCAGTGGTAATATTTTCCGAAGAAACTGGCTATAAAATGTTTCAAAATCTATCCAAACGCGTTATGCACACCGGTCATCATCAGAAATATCTGAACGTCTTTGCCTTGATTTGAATTGGACTATACACATGTAACCTAAAAAGGAGGACATTAGACTTTGCGCTATTGCGGTTTCGTACCATTTATAGTACACGGTTTTTCGGTATTCAATTACTACGATGCGTTATTGCGGTTTCATCCAGGCTGCGATATACGGTTCGATCGATTTTCAGCACGGTATTGCGGTTCTTGATTAATTTGTTCGGTTGCTGCTAATTTTCGTTTGCGGTTTGCGGTATTGCGGTTTAGGGCACTCCTCAATAACATTCTCCAGAAGGTCAGTTGATTGTGCATGTGTAACTTTATATTGTACGAATACTGTATGGCCCGTATGTTGTTTACGTTTATAGCCAAGAAAGAGAGATATAATGGCTATGCTACACATTTATAAGACGAATACTAAATTGCCACTAAGTGACCGTCCATTCGACCGTTCGTGGACTACATATCTTGAGGTAACCCCCCTCCCCCTCAAAGGCTGCCAAGACAAATAAATGTCAGAGCCCCCTAAAAAATTTCAAAGCCCCTCCTCGCACACCAAAAAACATTTTTAAAGCTCCCCCGATTTCTCCTCCTGCCCCCCTCCCCCTGCACGATAAACAATGAAAAGTCTTTAAACTCTAGAGGTGTGTATGGTACCTGGTTAACATCAGGAATATTTCCTTGCACAATGCGGTTCTTCATCTTCAAAGCGCCCAACACAACGGTAGTGACAGTCAGAAACACAGCTGGTACAAGTGTGTGAATGGTGAGGACAATAGTGTAGGAGAGTCCGCTGGCTGTGCTCCATTTGGGGACAAAGATGGTATCAAAGCGATGGTATTCGCCCCAGATGCCGGGATTGAGGGGCGGCGCACAGATCGCCATGCTGTACATCCAGACGGCAAACAACAAGATCCTGTTCGTGACGTTGTTCGCGAAGAGGGTGCTGTACTTGGTTGGGGAGAGCAGGGTAACCAACTGACTGACGCTGATGACGACGATGGTGTTGAGGAAGACTGTCATCAAGCTCGTGTGCAAGAAGCCTGACAGCCGGCAAATCTTGGTCATTCTCAACATGGGTTCGTCGAGAGGGATTGGGTAGAACATAATGCCAAACATCCATACCGGACCAGACACAAGCGATGTAACGATGTCAGTCACGGGTATGTTCTCCAGAAGCATGTGGGGCGTGCTGTGCAGCCGTAGTCGAATACAAATGACAATTATTACGTTGAGAACGACGCCCATCAACAGCATAGCACCTGTAGCACCAAGCTGTGTATAGAGCTCGTCTCTTGAGATGTAGGGACGTGTTGGCAAGGGAGGAGCGTCAGTGGCATTCGTCGAGTTTCCGCCCAGAGTGTTGTTCTTGTTCCCCATTGATAGTATTTAGGAACAGAACTGGTGAGAAAAAAAAATGAATATACAGTGAGAACTAGGACGATATCCATTGTGACCTCGTAATGGCAGTCATGATTCAGTCTTCTATGTTTGTTCTAAGAAAGGATGTACAATTTATACAAGAAACAATTTATGTGCACCTTAACCTTAGACAGATACTAGAGACGAGATCTGTTGGCGGCTCAACTGTGAATTTGATGGATATCATCTTTGAAAATTTTTGAAAATTTCGATGTCGAAGTTTAAATTAGCTGCCGAATTTGTTTACTTCGGTTATGTTGGATGACTGGTACTTGTTCATAAATCTTATGTCAGCTAAGACGGTCAATAAATTTTGTGACATATAGTTTTCTTTAATTTGTAGTGTACCTGACAACTAAACATATAAAAGTATTACAATTTGTTAGCACAAATCGAAAAGTAGAGATTTCTTTCAATTAGCACTAGGGTCAAAATAGCAATTCCCTACACAACGTTAATCGTTTCAATGTATATGTAGAATACCACAATATCTGGGTCGACAATTAAGTTTGTTGTGTTCGGGATCTGAGAAAGAACGAATAACCCATGCAATATATTAAATCTACATATTTTGGTTGATACGTTTTCAGTTTGAATGGATTGGGGAAACGGAATTGCTAGCACATTTTCATACAACAGTCAGCATGTTCCATCTCCCAAAAATTAAATATTTAAATGCTGCATAGGTAATTAGTTTTATGCCTTCATATTTTTGTTCTATTAAAATTTAAAAAAATACGAAAGAGCTCATGACTGTTTGACAGTTAAACGCTAATAATATTTTTTAATGGTAAAGTTTTAGGAAGATATCTATATGCTGCTGCATAAATCGTGCATTGCATACGTACTTGCATATTTTTGCACAAATTACATCCACATACTGTGCTTTGTTTCGAATCATTATATTTGCAAGGCTGTATTTTTCAAAGAACAAGTCAGCTTGCTTTTTTTAAAACAATTATATTATTTGGAAACTGAATTATCTAAAAACTTCGTCAACTTGTTGCAATTCTAAAGATTAGTCAACATGTATTATGTATTTCCAAATTATTAAAAGAATTATTATTATTACTATTCTTCTTCTTCTTCTTCTTCTTCTTCTTCTTCTTCTTCTTATTATTATTATTATTATTATTATTATTAAACCTATGTCTTTTTAAAGCAGTCCAAGTCGGCACGTTGTTGTTGACATTAAGGCTTATTACCAGTTTTGACTCTATGACTTAGTAATTCTAAGTAATTCAATCACCTGCTATGGTAGATGTTTCATGTGATAGGTTACTCCGCGTTTTTACCAGTTTCTTGTTATTCGCTGTTCTGTGGACAAGAATATAGTTATTATTAGTCGTTTCAACTCATGGACAGAGATTGGACAACGTTAACTATCTACATATTAAATTTTTCTTAGTGAGTTTTCTTCACACCGCGGTGTACATTCTCAGCCTGTTATATGAAATGCCGGCGAACTGCCATTAGACGAGGCGTTTTATAGTTTCTAGCAATTGGCATTTTCTCTTGTCATAGTCCTTTATTTAACAGCTGTTTAAACAAACAATTTTAATCGCACCTACTAAACACAGTGGATTTAATGAAAGCGTATATCAAGCTTTTGAAGTTTCGATCAGCATTTGACAATTCAATTTGACACAGTGTTGTATATAATAAATTGCGCTGGAATATTTTTGTTGAACATATTCGCAAATGAAGTTGTTGCAAAACTGCTCTCTCTGCTGATTCCATGTTCTAAATTCATCTTTTTGAATTTAAGATATCAAATAGGCAGAATAGTTTATCACAATTTAAAACATATGTTAGGCTTAACACCAATTTTGGTATATTCGCAATACCCTTTATCTAGGGTAATTACATATTTTAGTATATGTCAACTCTTGCTTCTTGGACAAGTTCCAATTAATCTTAAGTTTCCCCTTATTGTTAAGAATAGACCTTCTTGCTTGAAGAAAATACATGACATTTTAAAATAGCTTCACAATTGTAAGCAATATTAGATTAAAGACTTAGCTTTTGCTTTAAACATATTTCATACTAGAGTAGATCAAGATATCGTTAATAACCTAGAGAGATAATTTAAAACAGCAAACAGCTACCGGAAAGGGGTTTTCGCGTGATCCTTTTTTCTGGTGAAGGAAAAATATATTCTTACGTCGTATTTCTAATTTTGCTCTACGACCCAAGTGTTAAACTTGAAAGTCCTCGATGTATCCTGGTACTGCAATACATGTAAACTTTGGCCAAGTCCATATTTTAATAATAAATTAATATTTTTGGAACTCTTAGATCTGGTATTTTTGTAGCTGTTATAAATTATGAAGCATTGCATTTCTTCCATGCATTGTTAGTTTTTTGGCCTTCGCCTACTGCTTTCATTTTCGCCCTAGATTTCAGTGCTTTCAGTCACTTCTCGTCTCTCTTTGGGCTTTGGTATTTAGTATTCATCCAGTTTCAAATGTTTATATTCACGAACATCGTTTGAGCTTCTCGAAATAGAAATTCTTCAGTTAAAGTTACCTGAAAATCGCACTTCAAACTAAGCCGTTCGTATAACTGTCCACTGAATGCCATTTCGTCACTTGAACACTGTGTTCTTTCATTATCCATACAAGAAACTAAAACTACTTTTTCGATCCCGAAAGAAGTTAAAAGATCACAAATCGTGTTATTAGTTCATTTCTACATGCCTGCGTTAAGTTTCAGTTTCTATTGCAGCAGAAAAAAATGGGCTAGAGATGTTGAGAGAAAGAAACTGTTTAAGTTGCATGGAGATATAATTTGTGCCATGCGATTTAAATAACATGATCTGTTCTTCATTCAAACAAGAACGATGAATGTATATTTGTACCGAAATAATTAAAAAGTTTAAGAAACTAAAACTAGCTCGTTATAGTTTGTAACCGTAAAGTATGCCTGGCGAATTTAGTTCAATTATGGACTTCGAGTTGTCTGTATGCCATTCTTGAAATAGATCCCTGTCAAAAAGGGGATCGGCGCAAACATGTGGAGAAGTTTCTCTTTTTGTTTGCATCTATGACAAAGATCCGTTGCGCTTAATTTCATAGTTTATAATAATCCTTTTGTTGGCAAAATATTTGTGCACAATATTAGTTAAAAGAGTATATAAAAAGGTCTCACTTTAATTATTCTTTTAAAGACAATTTCACAAATAAATAGAAACAATAAATTACAATATACGACACAACAAACAGTTTGTTCTTAAGATCAGCTTTTAAATGCAAAGTCAACGGATCTAGGATATTAAAGATCTATCAATTCAAGCAGATAGATAATGAGAAGACTAATAAATTGCAAGTTGTGAGTTGCTAGCCGAATGCTATAGTTTGCTCTAATCCTAATCATATCCATAAAATACATACAGCCTTTGATTTAGTAATTCGGAACTCGGAACTTGCAAAATTGTTTTAACTGGAAACTGGCGACTCGATCACAATTGGCAACTCGTACTATTGTTTACCTCCTAGACAATGGGTGGACCTGATCTCCCGACCACAGTTACACACAAAGATACTGTACTCGTGACTATTATAAGTACTCCTTCTATCCAAAAACAATCTGAGATTGGAACAAACTCCCTCAAGACATTGCAGCTAAACAAAATTTAGCTTCTTTTAAAGATGCCGTCCGCCACCTATACCAGGACTAGCTGATCACAATTTCTTTCTTTA
>JANVCK010091105.1:0-19950 GCA_026546655.1 Epizoanthus illoricatus | reverse complement strand
AATGACATAACGTGGGCACTGTTAGAAGAGCGAGCAAGGCTTTGGGAACGAGAATGCCACTGCCTGCGATGAATACATTAGCCTCGCTTTCATATGTTGATGTTCCAGGCCTAAGTGCATGCAGAGATTTGTTTAACATGGCTGCCGTGGCAGATGACGTATGGTGTCAGAATCGCGTTCGCCACTTAGAATTGAGAGGCTAGGGATTTTTGTATGTCGCCCCTTTTAGGGACTCACTACTCATTTGTTATTATTAGGATGGAATGCAAGGCCGGATTGTTGTGACAGTAATAGGATATCTATCTTAGAAGGTACAAGATGAGCAGAATGACTAATGTTGTACAAAATAGTGAAGAGACAAAAAAGTTTCCATTATGATTGTTCTAGGTCACTACGTTTATTAATAAACAGACTGACATGTTATTTGTCCCTTGAGAATACTAAAAAGACAGGTACCATTTCAGTTAGAAAAGCTATAGAGGGCCATTCGGCCTATAACATTCATCCTTCCGAATGTTCAACTTATTTGAAGTAACATAATTTTCAAATTATGGAAATTTTTAACTCCTATCAGTCAGCTACAAAGATGAGCAATGAATGGTCATGTTTGATGTTATCGGTTTTTGTCAACTGAAGTCGCTGTGTCGGCAAAATATTTGCACTGAATTTGCAAGAAAAAATTGACAGTTTTTCCACTGTATGTCTTGCAAATCGTGTTACATCGACTTGATTGAGGCCTTTATACAAAGGTCTATCCATACCACATCACATTCCGATCAAAGTAATATTTTGCCCTAAAAGCGTATGACGTCACAACTAATTGCATGTGTACACCCCCAAATGTCGACCGTAGTCGGTGAAAGGGTTTACAATCGAAGAATACGGCACTGATTTGACAACATAGTTCTTGAGGTTTCTTTGTTGTTACGTTCAGACGGTACAGTTTATATAATATATAAATTTTCTGTTGTCCACATGACAAAACAACCCAGACTGCAGTTTGTATAGGTAATTACATGGTTTGGAGTGCAATTTGGAATAAATCTACACGAGCGAAGCGAATGCAATTTGTGGTCTTTGACAAATTTAAGAGTGCTGAGTTATTCCAAAATTGCACGAACAAACTATGTGATTACTTGTTAATCATACAGAAACAAAAAATTTTGATTGACCTAGCTTTGTTTTCAGTCCTCGATCGAGTAATTCTTTAGATGCTAGTAAATTAAATGCTACTTATTCAATAGTAGTTGTTTCTTTGTGTGTTGTTTTTATCCACTTGGACTCGCACTTGTTTAGGTAATTTCTGCACCAATATTTGCAAATCTTTTCACTGTTTTTTGTATTGTTTGTATCGATCGCCATTTTGAATTACAAGCCTCGTTTTCATGCAAAGTGTGATCTGATTGACTACCGGTCCGCATCCTCGCTGGCCAATCAGCGTTCAATTTCACTTTTCTGCACTCAGTTTCAAATTTCAGATGAACTGCACTCCTCTCGACCAATCAGAACAGAGAAATTTTTGTTACTGTATGATTACAAATTAACAACAGCTTCGCTCGGCCAATCAGAATGGAGAAATTTTTGTTACTGTATGATTAGAGAAAACACGATGTGCTGGCATTGTATGTCGCCAAATGAACCAGCTTCGATAGCGGGAGCATGTTTGAATCAGGCCCAGAGCCTTGCTCGTTCTACTAACAGTGCCCATGTAATGTCATCCAGTGGTATTTGTAGGCGATCAAAGGCTCTGATTTTTCTCAGAAAATAAAGATCCGTGATTGGCTGAAATTACAATGCTAAAAAAACAAAAATGGCGGTTGAAGTCGGGGCTGACGTTCAGCGGCCTCCAGAAATCACAGAATAACTGCCACAAATCTTGATGTAACGATAACGGTTGGTAAGCCTCGTGAACACTGGAATTGTGATGTCTCTCGTTTTTAACAAATTTACCGTTAGGGACCATTCATTATTTATGCTAGGGGGTGGGCTGGCAATATTCATCATAAACAACAGCAAAAACATCTGCCCCCCCCCCCCCTCAATTCACATCAAAATTTTCATGACCACCTAAATAATAGGCAGCCTCCCCTACCGCTAAGTCATTTTTTTCAGTGCCCCCCCGTTACTTTCTAAATTTTGTGATGCCCCCCTCTTCTTGTCAGCTCACCCCTGGCATAAATAAAAAATGGTCCCTTAGAAAGTGGGCACTGCAAGAAGAGCGAGCAAGGCCAGGAATGGCGCGATGTGGGATATTATATTAGTTCATACATGACGTACATTTTATCTGGACATTCTCGAACCCAGACCCCCACAATCTTTACTTTATTCATCAAAATATACACTGCATAATATACCTTTGTAGTGGTATCTTTATATTTAAAAGAGTGCTGTAATACTGCAAAAGATGATGTTAACTTTAGATTTGCTTTCCTGGGCTGCCATTGTTGCCACGGTAGGGCTGTTTCTGAGTGGAATGTGAGTATGAACTTTCCATGTGACTGTCATCAATTGTGTGCACGAGTTTCAGACCAGTGGGGTTCTTCTTTTGTAAATGTTCAATTTTTTAAAAAGGAATTCCCGTTTTTTCCTATCAGCAGTCTTTCACAGCGGTAAAGATACAAAAGTACAAGATTTTCCTTCCTATATTAAGCATAAGTGGATTTTTCAAGTTCTAGGATCGTGTGCGCATGCATGGAGTTGGCACTGCATTTACTAGTTGGTATATGCCAATAGCAATGATCCATAATTTGAGCAATCAGGAATCAAGCAAAGAACAACAGACATGAAGCCATTAATTAGCTTGTTATGCCATGATTTGCACCAGCTGGCAAATATATTCCCAAAGGCATTACAAATTTTGTCTTGAAGTGTAAAAAACATTGAGCTAAGGTAAAAATCTTGCGCATTTATTTGGTAATTGGTAAAATAATGAAGTCTGAAAATTATATTTGGTAAACTTTATGTGGCTTTATAAATTGATCTGTTGACTGTGTTATTTGCCTGCATATGTAACCCACTAAGCTTCAAGCCAATCTTTACCCCACTGCTCTTTTCTCTATTGTGCATGCCTGACTTGACGGCAAGAAGAGCTCTGGGAAACTCTTCGCTGTCATGCATGTGCAAAAGAGACGAGCCCTGGTGTTGTGAAGCCAAGTTAGCCAGATTTTGGATACACTTCTACCAGCGAGTTTCCCAGAGCCCTTCATTCCTGCCATAGACCAGATAGGAATGTGGGCCCTGGAGTCGAGATTGGCTTCAAGCACAAATAATATGTATGAATTAAACTTGCCATACTGGTGTTTATAGGTTTTGTGCCTAAAGCAGAGTCAGAGATTTGACAGTTCACCTGTGTACAAGAATTGACTCAGCTTTTATCAGATCCTCATTAGTAAACTACTTTTGTATTGATGTTGTAAGGAGAAGATATATGTTGATCAATGTTTATACTAACTGGGACTTAAAGGGTTAATAAGAAGAAGAAGAAGAAGAAGAATTTATGTACTTCATGACAAGATGCTCTCAGGTCTAATCTTGTAGATAATGAAACAATAGTGATCCCCCACAAACCAAGAGAAATTAAGGTTTGTTTCTGCATAAATTACATGTACTTAACAAAGAGCTTTGCAGTTGATTGACAGGCCTTGGATGAATGTTTGCAGTTGATTGTGACAGGTTTTGTAAGTGGCTTGTCACAGGACTATGAACACACGCACACACAATGAGCAGGGTAAATCGCATTTGCACAAAAGCAATCTTTAATTTACTGAAAGAAAACCGGAGTTGTCGATCTAGAAGAGTTCACTGTTGACCATGTTGTTTGATTGTGTGTTATTATAAATATATGAACCAAGCTGTTCAGTCATGTGTCATTAGAAGTACAGACTTGTTTTGATCATGTGTCGTCATGTGTTGTTTTCATTGTTTGAATGTGTTGTCTGAAATGTGGACTTGTTTTCATTGTTTGATCGTGTTTTGTCAGAAATATGGACTTGTTGTCATTGTTTGATCATGTGTTGTTAAAAATACAGACTTGTTTTCAAATCATTGTTTGATCAAGTGTATCAGACATACAGTGAGATTTGTTTTTACAGTCTTGTTTGATAGCATGTTATCATAAGTAAGCTGTTCCATGGTTGTTAAAAGTATGCACTTATTGATCATGTGTGTACCAGACTTGTTTGATCTTGTGTTATTTTGTTGTCTATAATATCTCACAGTCAGTACCACAAATGAAATGCTAATTAATTTGAAACTAACCCATGTTGGAGGCAGAGGTTTTTAACAATAAAGAAAACTTCTATTGGTTAACTAATTTCGCAGTCGGATTCACTGCCAAATTCAAATACCCCATTATATTTCAAAAGAAGTGCTCTTGCTATCACCTCAATACCTCGAGAATCAATCAGAATATGTCTGGTCTTAAAACAATGGCTTGGCAAACAATTATTTACAACATTAGACTGAGAGCAAACAAGTTGTAATTATGTATTATTTTCTATTGTGCAAATTTATATCAATACAAATTTTCAAATGCACAACAATTTACAATGTATCTAGTTCTAAAGTTACAAATGAATGTGGTTTAGGAAACACAATCTTATGATAAAAGCGCATTTGTAAGAGAATGCTTTCCAAAATAAAAATGTCTTAACTGAGGTTTTCAGACTTTCTTACAAACGAATGCACAATTCTTTATGGAGCCCAGCAAGCTATCAATTTCCATATCTTAAGAGCAGCTGTACATAAAAGGACCTGGATGCACAAGTAACAGGCCATTACTAGAATATATTAGGCTATACCTGGTTAATAAAAGCTTTAATATTTCTTATAGCAAAGTTAACTTAACTCTAAATGTGTACATCATGTGCTGTGTCAAGTCAGTGGTTCATACTTTACACTGACAGTGACTGTATGCACATCTGCCAAAATTTAGAAATTTACAAGCTACATACCCATTGATTTCCTAAGTTCAAATTTATATTTGTGGGCAGGTTTCAGAGGCCTTGCTTGACTGAGATAAATGCATGCACCACTCTGTTTCTCAGTACGGAGAGCAAGGATGTAACACAGGGAGCCCAAACATGGATCCACGATAGCGATTTGTGCATTAATAAACACTTATTGTTTTGTTTTTCTCTGCAGATTACAATGTCTGCAGATGATGTCAACTAAGAGCACAGAAAACATTCCATTTTTACCATTTCTTACAACAATTTTTAAGTGAGTACTGACTGGTATTTTCAATTAACATAATTTTAGTCACTTTATAAGTTTTTATCCAACCCTAAACTCACTACTTCATGAGAGCTTGCCCTCTCAAACTTAACGTACAATGCTTATTTTCATGGCTGCTGGTTGGGGTGGGGATGGGAGGTAAACTGGACCAATGATTTAGATATTTGCATAGTGAGACTATTTTAGATAATTATCTGAGTGTGTAGTAGACCATTTAGATTTGTATTGCATAGTGGACCACATTTTTAAGTATAAAATTATGCGAATCTGTGCCTGGATTAGCACATTATTGCTACTAGGCACTATTAAACTGTAACTGTAACTGTAATGTAGGGGATCTGAAGTGCACAGGCCTTCCCCTTCCCCTCTCCTCCCTGGAAAAACATTGTTCTCTGAATGACATTTCCTAAATTTTGTATTTTAGAAAATTGGCTTTTTGGCCTTAGCCCCTAGTCCCTGTGAGTGTTATCCAAGATCCTAGTGCATGGGTCATAATTTACTTGTTATACCATTGTCCAAGACTTGCCGAAAGGCCAAGGCATGTGTTTAAAATTCTAGCCCATGACTCAAGTGAGAGACATACCTCAGTGGCAATAATAACACAAAAGAACAACCACATATAAAGGATGAGACTTCTGAGACTCAAAAGACCAAAATTTTCTGAGATCCACAGTACCTCTCACTACCCTAAATAATGTCCCCAGATATGTAGACTTTCATCTGTCATGATTGTTCAACATTGTCAGTCTCTACAACAGTACTAACTACACCAAATATTGTTTTAACAACAGTTGTTTGATGTGGACATCTTATGGCTACCTACGATGGGATACCACATTAATTACCGTCAATTCTATTGGTGCTTTCCTACAAACACTCTACATTTTGTGTTTCTTGTACTACCAAAAGGAAAGGGTATGTTTATTCTCTTTCTACAGACCCATACCAAGGTAGAGGGGTGCAAATGTTGCATATGCACACACCCTGTCCCCCAAGCTCCACCCCTCATGGGCCATTGAGATCTGCCTAAAGGGCGACCATATTGCTAAAAACACAAAAATAATATAATTATGATATATCCTGGTTTTTCTGTATTCTTTCATTCCAAATGTTGCATAGTTATAACAAAGGGCTGCAACACCACTTCCTTTATATTAATTTTGTATCCTTCACTGGATCCGTGATGAAGCCATATAAGCTCATAACAAACCTCAGGGATTGCCCTCATTAGCATACTGCAAAACCAGCGGGGTGTCGCGATGGTGTAGTGGAATCACAGTTGGACATGAAACTGATTGATGTGGGTTCAAATCCAACTTGAGGCATGGTGGTTTTTTTCCAAATAAGTTTTTCTGTTATTATAAGCCACTATTATTAAGTAATTTCTCTTTCAATTCGTATTAATTTAAGTCGCATTGATGTCAAATATCTTAATTAACTAACATCAGTATTAATTTCCTATATATATATGTAATTCTTCTCCCAGGCAAAGGAAGTGACACAGATGCTGTACGTGGTGATAGCTGCAGTATGTTTGTACGTGTACATAGTTCACGTACTGTCAGACACAGAGAACAGGACCTGGTACCTAGGCAAAGCATGCATCATAGTGACCGTTACTATGCAAGCCTCACCTTTGACTGCTGTGGTATGTAACTCATTGTATTAATGCTAACATCTATATTATCTATAATTATGGTAAAATTTGATGCTGTGGTATGATACCTTGTATACTGATCACACTGTGTTACAGCACAATGCACCAAACCATGGATAAAGATAATTATGCTGACAGCACTTTTTGCATAGTTTGTGGTTACAAGTAGGCAGTCAGCAAATTGCATTTTACAAAATGATGGTAAACTCCCATCATGTGCACACTGTCGATGGTCAAACCCATTGAGACAAGAGAAAGCATATCTGATTGGCTGCTTGTACAGTAATCACAAACTATGCAAAACCTTGTTGTACATGTATAAATTAACTCAGTCTGCAGTTGGATGTACACATCATGCCTTGGTTTGGCTCATATCCCTGATGTGTTGTTTGTTCAGGGTAAGGTGATCAAAAAGCACAAAGTCAGTGGGTTTGCCTGTGGCTTATATCCCTCATATGTTGCTTGTTCAGGCTAAGGTACTCCAGACAAAAAGCATAGAGTTGATGGGTTGCCTCTCCCTCATATCCCTCATGTGCCACTTTTTCAGGCTAATGTACATGTAAGGTGCTAAAAAAAAGCACAAAGTCAGTGGCCTGTGGCTTACTTCCCTCATACAGTATGTTGCTTGTTCAGGCTAAGGTGCTCCAGACAAAAAGCATATGGGTTGCCTGTGACTCATATCCCCATGTGATACTTTTTCAGGAGTAAGGTGCTCAAGTCCAAAAGCACAAAAGCACTTTGTCAATGGGTAGCCCGTGGCTCATATCCCTCATGTGTTTCTTGTTCAGGCTAAGGTGCTCAAAACCAATTTAAGCACTTAGTTAATGGGTAGCCTGTGGCTCATATCCCTTATGTGTCTCTTGTTCAGGCTAAGGTACCCAAGACCAATTTAAGCACTTAGTCAATGGGTAGCCTGTGGCTCATATCTATCATGTGTCTCTTGTTCAGGCTAAGGTGCTCAAGACCAATTTAACCACTTAGTCAATGGGTAGCCTGTGGCTCATATCCCTCATGTGTCTCCCTCGTGTGTCTCTTGTTCAGGCTAAGGTGGTCAAGACCAAAAGTACAGAGTCCATGCCATTTGTGTTCTCTCTTCTGATCACTATCGTGTCCTTCATATGGTTCTGTTATGGCTATCTCCTTGGTGATATTAATATTCAGGTGAGTCAGTGACTGGGTTCGCACTAAGCTCCCAAGTTAGACTTTTGTGTGTGTGACCGGGAATAACGAAAACTGTGTCTGACTTGAAATCACTAAAAAAGCTGGCATGAACAAAGGATTCAAGTCTGACCTGATCATGAGGTCAGTTGTAAACTAGACTTGGAGCTGAGTTGAATGGAGTTAGACAAATTAATTCCCCGAAGTCAGACATGGAGCGCCTCATTTCTTCTACAGAATACCAAAATGATCCAAAATACCAAAATGGTCCACTACACAAATACCTAAATGATATGCTATGCACATAACTCAGCGATAGTCCATTCACAAATATCAAAATGATCTTTTATGCAAATATCTAAATGGTTAGACTGCAAGCTGTCTCAGTCGCTATCAATTTTTGGTTTAAATATGCATCCAAATTGCTTTTTTATGTTCCCTCTCTGACCCTCTTGTTTCCTTTATACACCTATCAATGTAATGCTGAAGGGGGGAAGGCATGCAGAGCAGGTGGGGCATTTGAACTCAGACAAGGATTTCTGTTCAAATTCCCTGTGGACCCAGGGAAATCGTTGATGATCAAATGAGTCAGAAATTCCTATAACTGGGATGAGAGAGTTTTGAAATAGAGTTTGATAATTTTGTAATCCATTTCTATGGTGGCCCACAAGTGCATAGCACAAAACTTACTTTCTCACGCCAAAACTTACTTTCTCGTCGTGGAAGTGGTTTACCAGGCCCTTTACATGGTCATTTAATCATGAGATGACACTGGGTACAAGGCAACACAAGCAAAGATTATATTGAAAACCCTGAAAAAAGTAAGAAGAAATGACACCTTCTTCGTCCAGATCCAGCTCCTTGTCTTTGTCTGCTATCTTTGCTCATGTTACCTCGTACCTAGTGTCATCTCGTTTCTTAAATGACCCATGCAAAGGGCCCGGTAAACCACTTATGCCGTAAGAAAGTAAGTTTTGCTGTGGGAAAGTAAGTTGTGCCATGGGAAAGTAAGTTTTGCCGTGAGAAAGCAAGTTTTGCTGTGAGAACGTACGTTTTGCTGTGAGAAAGGAAGTTGTGCCATGAGAAAGTTTTGTGCCATGCACTTGTGGGCCACCGTACATTTCCATCTGTGCTATCCTACACTTGAGCTTACAATAACTTATTCTGTGTTGCTTTTTGGAATATTTTCATTGAATTGAGTTATGTATTTTGATAAGATTTGACCATACTTCACAGAAATGATCTAATGCCATGTTACAGTATTTTGCAGTGGCAGTGCCCTCATAACTTGCTTGCAAGGACACAATGGCCTGCTGCCACTCCTGTAATAATAATTATTATAATAGTAATAATAATAAAATTTATTAATGATGTTGATGATGATGATGATGATGATAATGATTATCATATAATTACATGCATTTTTCCATGTGCATTAATTTAGAAACTCACAATGCATCAATTTAGTTATACAACTTCTTAGTAACCTTGTTTGGTCGGTCTGTCCAGAAGAATATTTTGACCTCAGTCTTTTGCTCAGTCAGTACAGTCAAGACCTCAGGTAAAATATTCTATTGGACAGACCTCCCACTTGGTTATTAAGAAGTTTGTACCATTTGGTGCTAACATTCATAGACGTCTTTGAAGAAATAGGTCTTCAGGAAGGATTTAAAGGCAGATACAGTGTTATAGGATTCAATATGATCAGGTAGAGTGGTCCAAAGTTTTGTGGCAGCATAGGAGTAGGCACGATGGCCTTAGATAACAGTGTTTATTTTAGCCAGACACTGATCAAAGGGAAGCTGTATAGTCATTTAATATTGACTCAGAAAAATCAACCATTTTCCCTTTCTTCTCTCTACAGTTGCCAAACTTGTCAGGTGTCATTCTTGGTCTCATTCAATTGAGCTTGTTTGCAGTCTTCCCGTCAAAAGGCACAATGCAACAAAGGAAATTGTAAACCTTTTGGAAACAGTGTTGTTATTCATTCAGTTGAGCCAATGTAGGGATATGTGGGTCTGTGTAGTGACATATACAGAGACCATATATGTATAGTGAGCCACTACTATGTACCTGATTCCCATCTTTTGTGAACCAAGGTGCACTTGGTAAATCAGTTATCATATCACTAGTTGGAATTTTAAAGAGAATAGTGGATTCCACTGGAAGAATTAAGTGTCAAGCAAGAAATAGTAGCAGTATGTCGGTGGAATGTTAGCCTCGATTACAGTGTTTATTATGAGACATGAAGATCATAAAATTTAGGAGGTTTCCTGCATTCTGCTTCTAACTCCCTTTCACTATGTCTGTTGTTTTGTCTGTCTGTCTATTGGTCGGTCGGTGCCAGGTCGCTTCAATTGTTTGTGACTAGGTGAGAAAATTGGGATGAGAGAAGAAAATGACAAATGAGGAAGAAGGCAACCAGGGGGGGTGATAGTTCAAACTAATGCGTAAAGTATAATTTCCTTTGTAAAACAAGGATTTGCATGTACAGTGCACGAAGTGAAAGGATAATTTAACTTTGTACTGTATTAAATACATTAAAAGTCGTTTTAAGGATTCATGGTCTGACAATGATTCTGTCCATTGCGCTGTACTTTTGCTCTTTTGCATAATTATATGATATGCACATGCACCCCTATTCCATTATTGTGCCTGTCTGGACTGTCATTTAGGCACATTTTAGGGGCTGGTCATTATTTTTTTTATAGGAACGTCTAGTTTTTGGGCTGGGGCTGAACATTCTTATCTTGGGGGGATTTCAGCTTCAAATGTTCTTAAAAACGTTTTTATTTTATTTCGTACGGTAGCATGTATGTGTATGCATGTATGCAAGACTTTATGTAATTACAGGGCTCAGATATTACTGCAATTTCACAATATTTTTCTTCAGTAAAGAACCAATGTACAATGATGTCATGGTTGGTGATTCTTTACATTTTCTATAAAAATAAAAGTTCCTTACTTATCCTCAGCCTGAGGTATGTTCTGAGCATGTCCTTAAATTCTGGGCATTTTTCAGCCTCAAACGTTCTCACAAAAAAGGTTCTTATAACAAAAAAGTGTATTCCATTATGTTGCCTGTCGTTTAGGCGCATTTTAGGCATTATGCTATTTTCTTGTCAAACGAAATCGAATCAGATATTACGCCAGGGTTTTGTACGGATTGTGGAAATCCTGGAATGTCATGGAATTTTGATATTTCAAAATCTAGGCCTGGAAAACCTAGAAAATCAAATTGGTCTTGAAAAGTCATGGAAAATCAGATTTTTGTGTGAACACATTAGGCCCCTAGCTGGGTTGTCTTTAGAGGGCTTCGTTTGTCCAGGCCCGCGGCTCTAGAATATTATGTCTACATATGGCAGTCTCCAAATCACCTCTAACTAGTGGAGTCCCAGGGGGATTCGTTCAAACCCCTCGAACAACCCCCTCCCCGCGAGCTACTACTACGGGCCTAGTACAATTATATCAGGTACGTAAACCTTGTTTGGGACTATGTGTTCTATTGTTGATGTTTAAGACAAGGTCGTAAAACTTAGCTTGTTTGGGTTTTTTCACGTTATTTTTATTCATTTTATCTGGTCTCCGATTATTCTTTATGCCCAACGTTAAAATTTTAATTTTTCCTGTCCGCATACTGAGATCTTACTCCAAAATTCTATTATTTAATCCTACTTATAACCTCGAATCCTATGATGGAAGATCCTATCCACCCAATGGAACGAACCTCCCGCGCGAATTCAGGGACATAGGTAGACTTCCAATTTAGAGGAGGCAAAACGAGCGACAAAGAGGCGAGCTCCTAGGGAGGTCTGGGGACATTCTCCTCCAGAAGATGTTGGAAAATAAGGTTCTCAGAAATGGTACTTCCAGCGCAAATTCTAAAGGAGGCACTTGACTTCTCTGCCTGAATGCCGGCTACGCCCCAGGCAATATGCGCAAGTGTCTGTCTCAACTTTAGCCTGCGTAGCGGGCCCTCGTTTTGAGCTGATATTCGCAGGCGCTTGTTTTGCTTGTTTTGTTTTGCTATTTTGCATATAGCAGAAAACTATCTGGATGTCTTTCAAGTTTTCAATGCAAAAAGTGATTATTTTAGATTTCAAGCAAGTAATCACGCTCTGGCAGTTGAAACTCAGAGATGTAGTTCTCCGATAATTCCACGTGAAAACAACCTATGTGAGTTTTGTGAACAACAGGAAAGTTGAAGACGAATGTCACTTATTTTTCTCCTTCAAATTATACGTGGATTACAGAGAAACACTTTTTCGCAAAACAACTTCCATTATAGACATGAATCTTACCGGCAAACAAAACTGAATTTCTAAAAAAGATTTTTCCACTTCAAATCCTTTGGCAATAATTTACATTTCAAGTGACATCAGTAAATGATGCTGAACAGGATTGAACAGGACTGGACAGGGTTCAACAGGACTGAACAGGGTAGAACAGGGCTGGATAGGGTTGAGCAGGGCAGGACAGGGCTGAACAGGGTTTAACAGGGCTGGACAATTTTCAACAGAGTTGGACAGGGCTGGACAGAGTTGGATAGGGTTGAACGGGGTTGAACAGGGCTGAACAGGGTCGAACAGCGCTGGACAGGGCTTTACTGGGTTGAACAGGGCTGGACAGGGTTGAACAGGAATGTTCAGGGCTGAACAGGGTTGAGCGGGGCTGGACAGGGTTGAACAGCCTTGGACAGGGCTGAACAGCGTTGAAAATGGCTGGACAGGGTTGAACAGATCTGGAAAGGGTTCACCAGGGCTGGCCAGGACTGAACAGAGTTGCACAGGGCTGGACCGGCAGGGTTGAACAGGGCTGGACAGGGTTGAACAAGGCTGGATAGGGCTGAACAGGGTTGAACAGGGCGGGACAGGGATGAACAGGGTTGAACATGGTTGAACAGAGTTGCACAAGGCTGGACAGGGTTGAACAGGGCTGGATAAGGTTGAACAGGGCTGGATAGGGCTGAACAGGGTCGAACAGGGCTGGACAGGGCTATACAGGGCTGAAAAAGGCTGAACAGGGTTGAACAGGGCTGGATAGGGTTGAACAGGGTTGAATACGGCTAGACTTAGCCGGACAGGGTTTAGCAGGGCTAGACAGGGCTGAACAGGGTTCACCAGGGCTGGACAGGGTTGAACAGAATTGCACAGGGCTCGACAGGGATGAACAGGGCTGGACAGGGTTGAACAGGGCTGGACAGGGTCGAACAGGGCTATACAGGGCTGTAAAGGGCTGAACAGGGCTGGACAGAGGTGAACAGGGCTGAATAGGGTTGAAAAGCGCTGGACAGGGCTGAACAGGGTTGAACAGGGCTGGACAGGGCTGGATAGGGTTGAACAGGGTTGAACACGGCTAGACATAGCCGGACAGGGTTGAGCAGTGCTAGACAGGGCAGAACAGGGCTGGACAGGGTTGAACAGGGCTGAACAGCGTTGAAAATGGCTGGACAGGGTTGAACAGATCTGGACAGGGCAGAACAGTGTTGAACAGAGCTGGACGAGGCTGGACAGAACTGAATAGGATTGAAAAGCGCTGGACAGGGCTGGATAAGGTTGAACAGCGTAGAACACGGCTGGACTTAGCCGGACAGGGTTCAGCAGGGCTAGACAGGGCTGGACAGGGTTGAACAGGGCTGGACAGGGTTGAACAGAGCTTGACAGGGTTGAACAGGGCCGGACAGGGCTGAATAGGGTTGAATAGGGCTGGACAGGGCTATTAAGGGCTGCTATGGTTGAACATGGTTGAACACGGCTGCACTTAACCGTACATGGTTGAGCAGGGCTGAACAGGATTGAACGGGGGTGAACACGGCTTGACAGGGCCGGACAGGGTTGAGCAGGGCTGGACAAGGCTGAACAGGTTTGAACAGGGTCGAACAGGGCTCGACAGGGCTGGATAGGGTTGAACGGGGGTGAACACGGCTTGACAGGGCCGGACAGGTTTGAGCAGGGCTGAGCAGGTCTGAACAGGGCTGGACAGGGTTGAACAGGGCTGGACAGGGCTGTATAGGGTTGAATATGGCTGGAAAGGGCTGGATAGGGTTGAATGGGGTTGAATACGGCTTGACATGGCCGGACAGGACTGGATAGGGTTGAACAGGGTTGAACAAGGCTGGACAGGGCTGTACAGGGTTGAATATGGCTGGAAAGGGCTGGATAGGGTTGAATGGGGTTGAATACGGCTTGACATGGCCGGACAGGGCTGGATAGGACTGGATAGGGCTGGATAGGGTTGAACGGGGTTGAATACGGCTTGACAGGGCCGGACATGGTTGACCAGGGCTGGACAGGGCTGAACAGGGCTGGACATGGCTGAACAGGGTTGAACAGGGCTGGAAATGGGCTGGATAGGGTTGAATGGGGTTGAATACTGCTTGACAGGGCCGAACAAGGTTGAGCAGGTCTCGACAGGGCTGAACAGAGTTGAACAGGGCTGGACAGGGCTGGACATGGCTGGACAGGGTTGAACAGAGCTGGACAGGGTTGAACAGGGCTGGACAGGGCTGGGCCGAGTTGAACTGCCTTGGACGGAGCTGGACAGGGTTGAACAGGGCTGGACAGGGTTGAACATGGCTGGAAAGGGCTCGATAGGGTTGAACGGGGTTGAATACGGCTTGACAGGGCTCGACAGGGTTGAGCAGGGCTGAACAGGGCTGGACATTGCTAGACATGGCTGGACAGGGTTGAACAGAGCTGGACAGGGTTGAACTGGGCTGGACAGGGTTGAACAGGGCTGGACAGGGTTGAACAGGGCTTAACAGGGCTGGACAGGGTTGAACAGAGCTGGACAGGGTTGAACAGGGCTGGACAGGGCTATTCAGGGCTGGACAGGGCTGGACAGGGCTGCTAGGGTTGAACAGGGTTGAATACGGCTGCACTTAGCCGTACAGGGTTGAATATGGCTGGAAAGGGCTGGATAGGGTTGAATGGGGTTGAATACGGCTTGACAGGGCCGGACAGGGCTGGATAGGGTTGAACAGGGTTGAACAGGGCTGGACAGGACTGGATAGGGCTGGATAGGGTTGAACGGGGTTGAATACGGCTTGACCGCATTGCCGGACATGGTTGACCAGGGCTGGACAGGGCTGAACAGGGCTGGATATGGCTGAACAGGGTTGAACAGGGCTGGATAGGGTTGAATGGGGTTGAATACTGCTTGACAGGGCCGGACAGGGTTGAGCAGGTCTCGACAGGGCTGAACAGAGTTGAACAGGGCTGGACAGGTCTGGACATGGCTGGACAGGGTTGAACAGAGCTGGACAGGGTTGAACAGGGCTGGACAAGGCTGAATAGCGTTGAACTGCGTTGAATAGGGCTGGACAGGGTTGAACGGGGCCGAAGAAGGGTCTTTGTCATCGTGTTCAATACAAATCAATCCCGTTGCCCCCAAGGAAACCTGCAAAATATGTGAGCCCGTGGTATATTAGAAATGCGGAAAAGGTATGGCCGAGCACGAGATAGGGCCCTGGGAACTGGAGTCGTGCATCGTGCAATATGGCGGGTGGAGTTTATGCAACTAGTTGATGTGGGCATCGTTTAGCAGTTGCTTCTTTTCTCGTAGATTTAACTTTGTGTAAGTTATTTGGCGATGCCATCAATACCGTGGACAGCTTTTGGCCGAGCGAATATTCGTCCGCGCCGCTTCCCTCGTATTCGTCGAGGTAGCAAAAGACAACAGGTTGTACCACTGAAGGAATGGAAAATCGTACAAGGTGATACGGTAAGTCAGTACTGGAATAGATGCTGAATCAAGCAACCTTTCATTGGAAGATAAATCCACTTTTACACTTTACACTTGATTGATTTGCCATATTATACTACTCACTCTAGTCTGAAGAAGAAGACAGACCTCTCAACCTGGATATCGGCCATTCCGGTTCAACGGTTCAACGGTTTTTATTTACCACATGTACAACATTACATAAGAAAAACGAATATAAAAAGTGAAAAAAGGTGAACAGTAGATAAGCACGTTCACGAAAGTGTTCGAGATCCACTGATTGATATCGACTGACTCAAAAGAAGTCAACTTCAATTGCTTATATTGTGTGCATGGCATATGACGTGCACTGCCAATAAATCATACTTCATACATGCCCACTTAAAGTTTACGTACAGACTGTCAAACCAAGAACATGATGTGTATCCCCAGGGATGAGTTGTGAGATGTTCTTCAAAAGTTATTGATATCTTCCTAGATATTCATCGAGAATTTTTTATTTGGCAAGGTTGAACACTCTATGCTTCAGGGGGTCTTACAGCTAGTACAACTTCTTGTACGTAGTATGGTTTAATTACGAAGGTTGAACCTTCCAGGCCTTGGGGGGAGGGGGAGCTTACAACTTATTGATAATATCCTCTTAGATATTTATTTCACAGAGTACGGTAATGGGCTCTTGAACAAAGGTAAACATTCTATGCCTCAGCAGGTCTTTACAGCCAGTACAAGTTTATATATTAACCAAGTATGGATTATTTAACAAGGTTGAACACTCACAGCCTTGGGGGTCTTACAGCTAGTATGATTTGTTGCAGGTAATGATTCTAGCAGGTAAAGACAGAGGAAAGACTGGACAAGTGTCTGAGGTGGTGAGGTCAAAGAACTGGGTCTTTGTGAAAGGAATGAACTGTGTAAGAATAGTAACAATGTTTATTTACCTTGTCACATTGTAATATTACCAAGAGCTGTAGTTTTTAATATAGATTATTGTAAGATGTTTGTGTAGCTTTCAAATTTTATTGTAAATTTTTAAAAACAAGATTGTAGATTTCTTTCTCAAGGACAGTAGACAGTGATGGTATATTATTATTATTATTATTATTATTATTATTATTATTATTATTATTATTACTATTATTAGTATTATTATACCTGGAATACAGCTTAATTTTGGGAACTACATGTATTTATTAAGGTGGTTCATACCTGTTTTCCATTTTTCTGTGTCATTCAATTTAACAAAATAATGGTTTTAACACTTAAGATTGTTTGTTCATGTATGCTAACAGTTGTTAGAATTTGATGATGGTAAATGTCAAGTAACTCTTCAACATATCAACAATTGCACTCATATTGTAATTATGGTTTCCATGGCAACCCTACAGGGCATCAGATTCATGCTGAGTTTGGTGAACCCCATTCTTTTCGTTTTATTATTGGCATAAGGACAAATTTTTGAGAAATTTTATAAAATAATCAGTCAATAAATTTGGTGCTACCTTAAATGTCTGAAAATATTATGGCAGCAGATTATTTTGCATAAAATTAACATTTAAGCACTAACTTGTACCAGTTCTGTGATGTAACTTAAGATCTGCCATTAGCTTAGCATGTACACTGGCCATGGATCTTTCAGGGGTCCGGGTGGATTTATGGGAGCAGACCTGCCAACTCTCCCAGTTTCGCCGGGTGTTTCCCAGTTTTTTCTGTTTTCTCCCAGTCTCCTGGCAAAGACCCGAAATCCCCGGTTTTTCAAGAGAAAAAAAGACTTCAATCCAAAGGAAAATGGGATATTCTCGCGTATTTCTTTGGTTTTAGTGCCAATGCCAGCTTGAACTTCAAAAAGGTAGACGTTTTCTTATCAAAAAAGTGCAATATCTGCTCCGCTCATGAATCACATTCTTACTTCCATTATGCTGTTTGGCCACAATTTCATGATTTGCTTCCCTGCAGTCTTTGTGGTATTTCACAGGCCTCAGGGGGACCGTCCCAACAATTTTTGGCCATGACTATTAGAGGTTTAATGACAACATTAGAAAATTTTTGAATCCCCAGATTTTTTGCTAAAATAATTAGTCTCCAGATTTTTTAGCCCAAAATAGCAAATCGCCAGGGGTTGGCAGGTCTGTGGGAGACCGAGAGACTTTCATTTATTACAGCATTGGGGAGTTGGCAAAATTTCAAGTTGAGATTTTTTAATTTATCCACCTCACACCCCTCCATAATGGAACAAGATTTTGCAACCCCTCCTCCCCCAATTTTTAAAGCCTATTATTAAACTTTTTACACTTGATATTGTTAAATTCAATTATCCCCCTTACTGAGCATTTCAAAATTACATAACCCCCCTCATAATTTTGCCAATTCCCCCCTCCCAATGCTCTAATATTAAATGAAAGCTCCTGTAGCATTTCTTGTAACCAGCACAATTTTAGTTTTTAGCTCATCCCTTTTTTAATAAAATTTAGGCCTCCATGGTGCCAGCTACCTGTACTATTGAGGCATTTGAACCGGCTCTTGTCAACAATAACTGGCTTTGACTGGTTATGCAGCCACTCCATTCTGTATTTTGTAGAACTGCCCCTAACCTTTATTCAACTGACTCCAGATCATCTCTCATAGATCTAGATTAGCTGACTCTTCATTTCTGTGGCTTTCTTGCAGCATAATCGATATTTTAAACCACGAGAGGGGTTTGCAGGTGGTGTTTTTCCAAGTGAAGCTCCATTACAAGTATCAGAAGTATCTTTAGTTGATCCATCAGATGGGTAAATACACATGTATGTCTCGTCTCGTCTCACTTACTCACTTCGCACTTGTGTCCACTTTCTCCGACCATGCTCTGCTCTCATTATCTGCCTGTTCACTGCATTTGGCACTCCGTTGGCACTCCACACATATTGATGGCCCCTGTGTCAAGAGTCTAGTGGAGGAGGCAAACCCCCAATAAATGTATTAATTAGAACTGCTATTGTGGGAAGCAACAATCGCTTTGGTAATAAAATTTGGATCGACGTTTTCTAGTACTTTTGAAAGTGTATAGTTTACATGCTTTGTACACTGTACATTCATGAAAATGTTGAAAATTGCAAGTGGCCCCTTATGGTTCTGTTGAGGAAGTACATCATCACACATACTTGGATATGCTTGCTCATGGTCACATGATCTGGAACTGGAACAATCAGGAGCGAGGACTGTCTTTCTCTCACCACCCCCAGCTCCATTCCTGGGAATGTAATTTGCTAAAGCTGCTTCACCTAACAGCAGTGAACTTCATAAAGAAATGTGCTATACATTCTTTTTTCAAAGCACCAAATTGTCTAGTTTTTCAAGCAAAATATAAAGCTGCACAGTCACATTTCTTTGTTTTACTAGCACTAAACACTTACGGTACATAGATTTTAAGCAATCTGAACAATGACTGAAATAAGAAAGTAGAATGATATTTCAAGAAATTTGTTTGATAACCCCAAGACATGTATATGTACATGTATAAGTGCCAGAAAGATCAACTAGTAGAACAGAAACATATTTGCATAACATTAGATTTCTTGTGGTATATTTCTCTTTGTTAAATACTGATGTTGTTCCATCAGCAAGCCGACTGATGTATCATTCAGATACACAGAGCAGGGTGAGAGAGTGCGAGTGGCATATCACAGTGGTCGAATTATTCCCAAGCCTGACTGGGAGAGGCGGGACTGGAAATCAAGAACTGCTGTGAAGGGTGAGTCTCCACCATATGACTCTGCCTTTCTCATTTCACAGTTCTAGTTTCCTTTTGTGGAATAGTATGTAGACCTGCATGTCCAGAACAAAACTGAATAACTACTGCACATGCCCCAGGGGCTATACTTGAGTATCTTTATGATGAGGGCGGGGGCATCCAACAGATTTTTTGGGGTATGCAATTTGGTTTGAAGGGATTGTTTTGGGTCTATGAAAAATTTGGGATTTTTTGGGCACCGAGATTAAAGAAGGGATTTTTTGGGGTGTTAAGAGTTTGATTGGCTTTGATTTGCTGGTGAGTGAACAATATCATGTTAAACGTGAAAACAGGTAACATTAAACAATACAGGCATAAATATTTGTGAGAAATTAACCAAGGGCTTTTTAGGTAGAAAATATTTTAGGGATTCTTGTGGGTATGATTTTTTGAACCCAGGGATTTTTTTGGG
>JANVCK010090994.1:0-11941 GCA_026546655.1 Epizoanthus illoricatus | reverse complement strand
GTTGAGCAATATCCATCGGCAGGCGCGGTATCTCAACTGCCCGGTCGAGGCCGATGTGTGGGGTTTACCCGAGGCGACCCTTCAACATCTGGCGGAACGGGCTAGCTGCGATCGCACAGCGAGGCAACAGGCGTTGGATCGGCAGGGGTTTGTTCCATGGGCATGGGAGGCGGAGGAACGATTAGATCCCTTCACTCGATATAAAAATTGGGCAATCTGTTTGGAGGCTCCCAATGGTGGGATTATCGCCGTCGATATTTTGCATCTGGAGAGTGGGGAGAGGTATACCCGTTGCACTGAGGAGGAATACGATTACTGGGATGATGAGGGGATTGTGGCCATGGCACGGGATGCGATTGATGCAGTTTGTTAGAGAGGTAATTTATGCAGGCAAAGAGGTAGTTAGAATTGATCGGAAATGGAAACCTGCTATCAGAACGTCAATTGCAATTGATAGAAGCAGCTTCGATCGCATTGATCCAAATGACTGGCGGGAGAATACGGTCTCTCTTGATGAGATTGAGAGAATAAGGTTGTGAGGGAATAAGGGGAGTTCGAGCATGTTTGCCCCCATAGAACGTCAGCAATGTAAAGACAGAGAACCCTAAATGGACAATTCTTACAACGAAAAAATGCTAGAAGAACTAGCTCTGATATTGAGTTATTTCTCTTTACCGGAAGATGAACGTCCACCAATACCTGTACCAATCAATAGTCACGCAAAACCTAAGCTAGATGGAAAGTATTACATAAACTTTTCCGACGGTGACTTCGTTAGCGAAGACCCGGTGGAGGTGATGGTAGAGTTTATACAAAATCATTTAAATTGGTATTCCCTTCAGTTACTTGTTGAAGATAATTACTATGGGATCAATGAGGACGTTATCGATAGCCTGTTGGATAAATATACCTCTTGGCAACAGTCAAAGTCTAAAGAAACCCTGACAGAAATTTCTCATGAGGTCAAACGTTTACAGATTCACTTTAAGTTAGAGACGGTAACTGTAGATACCCAAAGTCTCGAAAATCTGCTCTATGGGCATTGGCACCCTTAAATGTAACAGCTACAAAATCAGTGCGAGTGAAACCAATCGGATTCATCGCGATCTGATCGAGGGGATTAACCATCTCTGCCACTGCGATCGTACCAACGAAACTATCTGTCGCGGCGGTCGTGAATGGCAGCTGGAGATGTAGCATCTCATGGGACAGATCGCAGCCCCGACGCATGAGACATTAGTCGAAGCTATGCGATGTGCAGGGGTTGAACCGGACGAGCATATTTTGGAGGGGTGTGTCGTCTCAGACTGATGGGGATAGCGCTGCGAGACATTGCACAGTGAGGAGTTCGGACGAAACCGTATATTCCTGCATGAATGCCCCCGCTACCGGGAAATGCCCTGACAGCGACGCTGCAACCAGGGGCAATTAGCCTCTCACCTGTTCCAAAGGGGAAATCGCTGAAGCCATTTAGCAGTGGGGACTTTAGACGATATCGTCACTCCGTTGTTCCTCCAGAGATTCAAAATCGCTGTGCAGCGAAGCTGTTATATGGGGCAATAAGCGGATTTGAATCCTAATCCCGATCGCCAAAAACGGCTTCAGCCAGACGGTCGTATTCTGCCTCCAGCGCTTTGAGTTGTGCCCGCATCGAATCGATAGAAGCTGGATCGCGTTCGCCAAAGTACTCTGTGATGATGGTTCTGGCCAATGCACTCTCGGTCGTGCCCAGCTTAGCAGCCGTATCGCTCATCTTCCGCTTGATGTTGGGATTAACCTTCAGAGCAATCAATTCACTATTCGCCATTGTTAACCTGCGTAAACCTGACTCTATTCTATCCCGGCCAACTTAGTACGATGCGGGCAACCGTTGTTTTAGCATTACAATGCGCTACCTGAACAACGCTTTTGCCATCCGGTCTGTCTTCTGTTGCAGCGCCCTAACATCCTCAACCAGAGAACGGACTGATTCAGGCGGTGTCTCGCCCAGATATTGCAAGATCGCTTCTCGTACCACATCCGATTGGGTTTTACCCTGCTCTTTTGCGATCGCATCGAGTTTTGCTTTCGTACCGAAGGCGACTCGTACACCAATGGACTCAGATTTGTCAAACATTGCAAATTGTTGAACAGTGTTAACAGCGCGAACGTTTACCCCATCGTACATCCAGCGTCAAACAATCGTCATATTTGTTAAACAGTGTTAGACACTGCTAACGTCCATTTGTCAAGGGGTCTAGCGGATTGCGATTCTCAACTATGAGGGGTCATTCTCAACAAGAAAGCGAAAAAATAATTTGGATCGAAGATTCAACGATTTTGCGTTGTTTAGCCCATCTACCACACCTTTTGCTATTAGGTGTGGTAAGATTCATTTATGAACATCACCATTGAAGATGGAATCAACCATTAAATTCAAAATTGAATTAGGAATTCCTAAACGATCGTTCAAATATAAAGGTCACGGTCAAAGTCCAGCGCTCACGGATTCAGAATTGACGGCGCTGTTTTTTGGCGGTGGGTTTTCAACCAGTCGCGATCGGCTGCTATTTGCCATCTGTTTGTATACCGGATGTCGTATTTCTGAAGCTTGTAAATTGGAGCAAGCCGATATTGACATCGAGGCCGGGGTGGTGACGTTCCGGGCGGGTACGACTAAGACGAAGAAGACCAGGCAGGTGGCGATTAATCCTCAGCTGTTGCCTTATCTGGATGACTATCCATGGCCAGACAACAGTCGATATCTGTTTCCGGGGAAGCATCCCTGGAAAGCCTTGGGTCGCTGGGCGGCTGATGCGGTGCTCAGGGGGGCTTGCGATCGGGTTGGGCTGCAGGGGGTTTCGACACATTCGTTTAGGCGGACGTTTATTACCCGGTTGTCAGGAGAAGGGTATTCTGCGGCTCAGATTTCCCAGGCGACGGGGCATCAACAGGTCAGTACGTTGATGCATTATTTTGATGAGGTTTGATGGTAGTGACATCGTGTCACTACCATGCTCAAGCCCTTATTTAGCAACGGTTTCAGCAACTACCGGACATGATGTCCGGTAGCTCTGTCTGGGGTATAGCCCTGCTCAGATTGGGCAGGCGACCGGGTATAAGCGGGTTGCTACTTTGATGCATTACTTTGATCAGGTTTGAGGGAGCACAGCTTTAATGTTAGTTACCAATTTTCTTAATGTACATTAATAGGCTGACTGTTTTTATTGGGTTCTAATGCTTGTATAAAGAGGTTTTAGGCATTTGAAATGGATATTCATACTCAGTATTAAATGTAAAAGATTGTATATGAAGAGTTGGTGAAGAATGTGAGGTGAGATGGTATAGGATGTATCTTTTTGGAGAAGCTCACAAAGTAGGTGCAGATTACATGAAGGTTGTTGATAAGGCCGTTAGTGTTTTGATCGTTGCTAGCTCAATACTTGCTTTTCCTAAAATAGGTGCGAAAGCATTGACATTTGTTCCACTCACTAACGGTGACTTCGAAACGGGCAACTTAACCCCTGGCTGGACAGGAGGGGTTGGAATTAATGGTGGAGGTGCTTTTGTTGTTGAGGAAGGCACAATGTTTTCCTTGTTCAATTCAACTGGGATAACGCTCAACGGAAATTTCGCTGCAAATGTGCGCTCCAGCGGCCCTGCACCAATCGACTCAATTGGCATCTTGACCTCCGATCCGTTCGTTGTGGGTGAAGCAGTAAGATTCTCAGCACTTTCTGAAACGCTTTCCGGTAATACAGATCCCGTCAATTTCGTAGTACGTCTTTTAGATCAGAACAACCAAGAAATTTTGTCTCAAGTTGTCAAGACCAACCTTGTTGAAGTAGGCACAGATCCGGTAGATGGTACCTTCAGTACTCATCTCATCAATACATCTGCATTTAAAGGACAACAAGTCAGACTTGAATTTCGCCAGAATACCGCAACGCCGGGAGCTGGCTTCTTTACCCTGGTTGATGATGTGGAAACTAGCACAGTCCCCGAACCCTCCACCCTCCTGGGACTGGGCACCCTCGCCTTAGCCAGTGGCACCCTCTTGCGGCGCAAACGCAAAGCATAGGCGATCGCCTTGGATGAAGCCGTGCGGGTCTTTGAGATGCGTGCGGCTTTTCAGGTCAACGCTAATGATACCAAGGCTTTCAAAATATTGTTCAGGAATTGCTCTGTGAAATCGTCTTGTCAGAGTTGAGGACTCATTTTGCCTGAAGTCAAATATTTATAAGGAGATAACAGTGCAACGATTACTGAGAAGTTTACAAGCCTTCCTGTTGGCAGTGATGTTGATGTTCACAGCTGTTGGTTCGCTGACCATCGTACCGGATGTGGCCTTGGCTGATACGAATATTGACCCCTCGACATCGATCGCTACCGTTAAACCATGGCTCAGTCCAGAGGCGGACGAGTCAGTTGATCCAGAAGAAGTAAAATTGTGGCTCAGTCCAAAGGCTGATGCTGGAGCTGACGTAGCAAAAGATAGACAATTTTGTGGCGGCCCTTGTGGTGGAGTCCTGAGTATCCCATGTTCCTGTGAAGGATACACATGTGTAATAGATAACTCCGGGCAACATACAGATCCGATGGGTACCTGCGTAAAATTCGAATTACCCTAAATTCTAAACCTCAAAAACAACCCAAGAAGCCCAGACGATCGCGTCTGGGCTTTACAATTAACACCTCTCCCCAAGCGGCCACCGCTGCCCTCGCTGGCGAAGGGGCGGCATATCGCTACAATCCCCTCATAATCAGCATTCCATCCCTGAAACGCTAAGCATTGCAGAGATGGGCGCTTGCGTGTCCGATCTTATGGAATAGTGCCTTATGATATATTGCTCTCAGTATGGCCCCATAGATGGAGATGGGCCATAGCCTGTAGTGTAGTCGGGGTAGGGGTTTTGGGGATTTTGAGGGCTGCGATGGGTTTGGGGGCGGTGTTGGAGTCGAGAGGCTGGAAGCATTGCTGGGCTTGGCCTTAGCTGGGGTGGAGGGGGTGTGACCGGGGATGGATATTAAGAGTAGGGTTTCCTCTTTACATGACTTAGTACATTAGATCTTTCTAATGTGCAATAATAAAGAAAGCCGGAGCATAATTCTAAAATTACGCTCCGAGTAGCTTTTCCGTTCCCTTCAACGTTCCATCATCCATCAGTATTGTCGTTAAATACGACAATACTGATAAGAGCGTTTAATGTGGTGATGATGGTACGAACCTTTTGATGATGCTGACATCAGTTCAGAATAGACAGAGGCAGGGACATTGAAGTACTGGTAGACCCCACTACTTCTAAACTCAATTTCGAGAATCCCAGAGTTATCATCGTATCCAACTGAACGGAGATTTGAAGATGAAACAGATTGACGTAACATTGGCTAAACTTCCTCAGATAAAAGACATGACAAAAGATGAAGTGCTCCAGCACTTTCAATGGCTGAACTACTGCGATGAGCAGGGACATCCCCTCACCAACAACATTGACTTCATCCAGTTGGTTGATATGGCCTTTAACGGCGTTCGTTAGATTCTGTTACACCACTTTGTTGACACCACAGATCAAATGAAGAAGGAAGATATTTGACCTCGCTTATCGTGAAATCAATTTATAATGAACATCCAGCAGAGGATACTCCCTAGCCAAAACTAGAGAGTATCCAAGGTGGAGTGCTTAGCTAGACTCTAGCGAAGCCTGACACGGCGGGTTGTCCTGCGGATAATCGGTACTTTGTACTGAATCCGCACAGTTACAGAACCGCCACGATAGCGAACCGTTTTTGTTGTGGTTTTGCAACGATAAGTGGTTATATGCCTTCACCTCCTTAGTTCTTACTAGGGTTTTCTGGTTTGGACTGCAGGGGAATTGAACCCCTCCTCCATCGGTATAGCGGCCTAAGAGGGAACCAATCGCAGTCCATGAAATCGGTGAAGCGACCAGGGGTAATCCCTGGTCGCTTTCGAATTTTCAACCATCATCTGAAGTGGGGTCGCTCAATAAATCTTTTGTGCTTTGAAGTTGTTGGACAATTTTCATCCAATTGCTCGTTGCCTCTGGTGACCAGGTAGGGTCAAATTCAGGAATTTTTTCACGGAGTACCATTTCTCTAAGCTCTAGCTCTTTCAAGCGAATCTGTTTTTCCCAATCAGTTTGTTCAACCTGTTTAGGTTCATCAACCTGGGGAGCTTCAATAGGGGGAGTAGAGGAATTCATGGAACCTGGTTCTCTTTTTACTGCGAGTGTTTGCGACAAGCTGGAATTACTTTCTTCTGCCTCCTTAATAGCTACTTTTACTTCTTCTCGATTCACATTAGGGGAAAGAAAATACAAGTGCTCTATTCCACCTAAGTCGAATGGAATTTCCTTGCGGCTTACTAACTTCAAGTCTCTCAGACTCTTAAGTCTGCCATGAATGACAGCTCTACTCCTTCCCGTTTTCTCTATCAGGGAAGTGATTTTAATTCCATGAGCTTCATCAATATCGCTCAACAATTTCAAAAGCTGAAAAGTAATGAGTTTTAATCGCAACGGATTAGGACTGATAGATTCAATATTTAGGAGGATGAAATCTTGCTGAGGTTGAACCTTTTTGCTTTCTTTAACTACAAAATATCGCTCTTCTTTCGACAAACGAGAATGTCCTTCACGACGATATGAAACCTGCTTCCGAGTAATCTTTTTCAGTCTCACTAATTCTCTCAAACGATCTCGAATGATTACTGTATTTAGCGAAAGATTCGATTGCAATCTCTTTAAACTAATGCCATCGGCATCGGCAATTTCTTTCAAAATATTTCGTGCAACAGAATCTAAAGGTTCTTCCTCATTTGATATTTCTTTTTTGGGTTCATTGTAAAAATAACGGTATCCCGCAGTCTTTGTCGGTTGTCGGGTCAGTAAACCTGCATTAAATAGGTTTCTTAGAGTATTAAAAATAGTGGGTCGCTTAAATGACATCTTTTGTGCTAACTTTGCCGAGGTGACAAACTCAGACACAGCAGCTATGCGAAGAATCTGTCCCGGTGCAGACTCTGGCGGATACCTCTTCAAAAGTTCCTCTGGCAGAGAGGATAAGTCAGAAGTAGGCTCTTCTACTTTTATGGGGTCACTAGAAGGCTGGTCAACTAAGCTAAGTTGGCTTTGTTCTATTGGGGGTAATACCGAAATTTGCTGGGATAGAGCCTCCTGCACCATATCTATGGTGATGTGTGATGGTAAAGAAAAGTAGTAAGTTGGCCTTGCACTTGATAATCTGCTCTGTTCGTTGTGTTCAATGTGTCTGATAAGCAGACCCCACTTTTCTAGTTTCTTTGCTCTCTGAAGTGCCGCGCTCCTAGACAAATGGACTTCTTGAGCAATCTCTTTCGAGGTCAGCCTGCCAAATTTACCGACTTCTAGCAGTATCGAGAGGTCGGTTGAACTCTGAGATTCAAGCAATAACCGAGAATCAGACATTAGCTGTGTGCTACTTTGTGCTGCGAGCGCACAATAGGGATCGAACTCACGTAAGGACTTAACTTGACTTGCTAGGGAGCAACCGTTTAGGCTCGACATATATTCAATGGCCTCCCCATAAAGAGGTGGTTGAAATGCCCACCAATCCTGAATTGGTGGAAAATAAAAGATGAGGCTCGGGCCGGATTCGAACCGGCGATCATGGCTTGCGGCACCATTGCCTTACCATTTTGGCTACCGAGCCAACTCATCCCTATAAAACGAAATCAGCTTCTTTACTTGGCAGTGGGAGCTGATTTCGTTTTGCATGGAATAAGGCTAACATATGTATTCTAGACAGATCGACTTTTTCGAAAGAAATCTAAGTTTTTTTCCGGAAATTTTTTGGTCTGTCGTGGTTGCCTTGCTTCACAATCGTACTTAGCTAGCTACTGAAAAGTAGACAGGGTAAGTCTTTGACCAGGGGACATTATAATTCTCTTCCATCTCTAATATTTTCTTCAGGAGAATCTTGTCTACTGCCATTACTTTTACCTTCACCATGGCTGAGTTTGGCACAGGATAACATAGTTTCTGTAATGTGATGAAAAAACCTGAAGCCCTTTCCTTGACTGATAAAATAGAAATAATTATCAACCTATTCTACGGAACAAAAAGGAGAAGATAAATGGAAACGGGTGAACGTTTGAGAGAGTGCCGCGAACGCTCCTCGCTCACCCAGGAGCAAGTCGCCAAAACGTTAGCGGTTCCTCGCGAACTCGTATCTTTTTGGGAAACGGGTAAGCGTGTCCCTAAGCAACACCAATTTGAACAGCTAGCTAGCCTTTACCAGGTTAGGGTTGAGTATCTCCTCGGTGAATTGGATCGCAAAGCGCTCTATGAGCGAGAAGTTCTTTATCGGGGACTTTCAGAAAACTCCAGAATCCGGCCAATAGTGAATCGATGGGTGGACTTCCTCGATCGTTGGGCTAAGTTTCTCAACCAATCCAAACAAGGCCATCAGGGATTTTACAAAACACCCCGAAAACTCGATCGCGGCTGCATTGAAGACTCTCGACGTGCCCCTACCCTAGCAGCTGAGGTGAGAGAGCACTTCTCTCTGGGAAGCGATGCAGCCCCAAACCTTTATGCTTTCCTGGATGGGTTGGGCATCATCGTCTACAAAGTTCCATTGGGAAGGTACACCGCTAAAGCCAAAGACCAGATATCAGGAGCCTTCTACAACCATCCGCAACTCGGTTATTGCATTCTGGTCAATGTCAACACTACCCCCGGTCGCCAAGCTTTTACCCTGGCTCATGAATTTGCCCATGGCCTCTATCACTACTCTGCGAGGGGAATTACCAGCATGGGCGGCGCTCATGCAGACCCAAAAGAACGCTTTGCTAATGTTTTTGCTGCTCATTTCCTGGTACCTGGTAAGACGCTGAAACAGATGGCTGGTGGTGGCAATGTCGATCCCTATAAGGCACTGCAGCTTGCGGTTTACTTTCGGGTCAGCTACGCAACCATGTTAATGCGTCTGGCTGAGGAGAAAATTATTACCTATACCCAGCAAGACGAATGGAAGCAATACGGGCCTCGACATATAGCAGCACAGCTAAACCTCAACCTTGAACTGTTTCAAGCGAGTCGCGATACAGATAGAAGCAAGATTGAGCGCTATCCGCTTTCTGTCTTGGAGTGCATCAAGTCTGCTTTAGGTGCCAAGCAAATCAACCTGAATCAAGCTGCTCGGCTGTTGAGCGTTCCCTTGAAAGAACTGAAAAGCAGGTTATTTGCAGACCTTCCAGAGGCAATAGATGAGGAAATGGAAGAGTTCGATGAGCTGCCTTTCTTTTAGGCTCTCTACTGCCCAACTGACGATTTCCCACTGTTCCCCATTCCTTTTTCTAAAACATTTTATACCGCCACTTAACTAGACCCCAAAATCCCCGAAACCCCCGCCCTGAGCGGGTTTCACTTTACAGACCCCGGACGCCGCAAAGCCTTGCTGTGTAAGGGTTTCAGGGATTTTTACGTGTTTTGGGGTGAAATTGTGCTCGTTGTTTTTATGGGTCTCAGTATTTTGCGGGGGCGATCGGGTATGTTGTCCTGGCTGGCGATTCTATCGGGACACATTTTTTTTGAGCGGCCGCACTGGCAGAATTTGGTCTATCCGATCCAAGTGCGATCGCACTTCATCAGACCGGGACTTTCTCTCTACTATGCCTTGTGTCATAACCTCTCCCCCGTTCCCTGTTCCCTTCCACTGCCCTAACAATACCCCTCCACTACAGCATCAAGCTCCCGGTTAAAGGCATCTGGCGTCAGCTTGCGCACGGGCTGACGCTCTGGCCACACCTTGAGGATGAGCGATGGGTTTCTATCGCCTGGGATTCCCAGAGGAGCACCAATTATCCAGGTCGGCACATTCATCTGTCGATAATTGGCGTACATTTTGCGGGCACAGTCTTCTAATTCCCCAACCGTCCGGGCTGTGTCAGCAAAAATCAATAGGGCGGCAGGGGAGTTGGAGCGGGGGCACCGAATCAACTTGCTCGCGACGATTTCATCGGAGTTAGACGAAACTGTGCCCTTAGCAGGAGGGACAACCTCTGATAAGCCACGCGAGCCTAGCGCTGTGTCTAAAGCCGTCGTAATTTGTTCGCTCAGGGGCTGGAAAATCTTGAGTCGCTTGGCAGTCATTGGGTCATCCGAATCGCCTACCACTTCGCTGGAGATATGGCACTTGCCGCCAGACACACCCCTTAGAACAATGCGGCCCAATTCTCCCAATGTTTGATGGCGAAATAGGTACACCATGCCATCATCCAAAGGCTGCTGCTTGATGGTGACTTCCGGGGGCAGGGAAAAGCTCATCTGTTTGCACTGGGCACCGTTATCACCTTACAGGCTTTTGGGCATCCCTTTGAGGTTTTCTGTATTCTCTTCCCTCCCCCGTTCCCTCCACTTCCTCCGCTTCCCCTGCCTTCTTCCCCTTGCCTTGCCTTCGGGCTTGGCTGTGCCTTTTGCTCGTTGCTTGTTAGGTTTGAGGGAGCGTTTGGGGGATGGGGATGAGGGATGTAGAGGAGTTGATTGAGCGGGCAAGAAGGGAGGGGTGGAAGGAACTTAACCTTTCCTATAAGGGGTTGAGGGAATTACCCGATATGCTTTGGGAGCTGCACAACCTAAAGACGCTATCCCTCAGTTCCAACCAACTAACTCAACTGACTGCTGAATTCGCTCAGCTGACTAACATCACTACACTAGACCTCAGCTCCAACCAACTAACTCAATTACCTGCTGAATTCGCTCAGTTGACTAACATCACCAAGCTATACCTCAACTCCAACCAACTAACTCAACTGCCTGTTGAACTCGCTCAGCTCTCTAATCTCAACTTGCTACACCTGAGCAGAAACCAACTAACTCAACTGCCTGTTGAACTCGCTCAGCTGACTAACCTCACCACGCTATATCTCTACAGCAACCAACTAACTCAACTGCCTGCTGAACTCGCTCAGCTGACTAACCTCACGACGCTATACCTCCACCACAACCAACTAGCGCAACTGCCTGCTGAACTCGCTCAGCTGACTAACCTCACGACGCTAGACCTCAGCTCCAACCAACTAACTCAACTGCCTGCTGAACTCGCTCAGCTGACTAACCTCACCTCGCTATACCTCAACTCCAACCAACTAGCGCAACTGCCTGATGTAGTCGCTCAGCTCTCTAACCTCACCGAGCTAGACCTCAGCGTCAATCAACTAACTCAACTGCCTGCTGAACTCGCTCAGCTCTCTAACCTCACCGAGCTAGACCTCAGCGTCAACCAACTAACTCAACTGCCTGCTGAACTCGCTCAGCTCTCTAACCTCACTACGCTAGACCTCAGAAATAACCAACTTCCCATCCCCCCAGAAATCTTAGAGAAAATCCGCGAACCTGCCACCATCCTCAACTTCTACACTGAGTATCTGGCAAGCCAGAAAAAGCTCCTCAATGAAGCCAAACTCCTTATCGTCGGTCAGGGCAGCGTCGGCAAGACGTCTCTGATGAACCGATTACTCCACAACTATTTCAACCCTCATGAAAATAAAACTGAGGGCATCAACATTCAACCCTGGCAGGTGGAAAACATTCAGCTCAATGTCTGGGACTTTGGCGGCCAGGAGATCATGCATGCGACCCATCAATTCTTCCTGACCAAACGCAGTCTTTATCTGTTGGTACTCGATACTCGCTTAAGAGAGGAAGAAAATCGGCTTGACTACTGGCTCAAAATTATCCAGAGCTTCGGCGGCAATTCCCCTGTCATTGTGATAGGGAACAAGAGCGATCAGCAAGCCTTAGACCTCGATCGCCGTGGCTTACAACTCAAATATCCTAATATCAAGGCATTCGTTGAGACTTCCTGTCAAAGCGGTCAAGGCATTGATACGTTAAAAGTTGCCATCACCAAAGAAGTCAGCCAGTTAGAACATATCAAAGACGAGCTACCCCTAAGCTGGTTC
>JANVCK010090883.1:0-11941 GCA_026546655.1 Epizoanthus illoricatus | reverse complement strand
GAGGTGCAGAAATCTTGCCTACCCAGTAGGCAAGATTTACATAATGCCTTACAAATGTCTGCAAAAAAATCGAATTTTAGTGTACTGTATCTTTGCCTCTATTCAGGATACCAAGCCAAAACCTCGAACTTTTGCTAATGTTAGGGTGCTTTTTCCACCTGTATCAATGGTTTCTCAATCCAAGCCAAATATCAAAAGTTAGAAAAACCGTGACATGGTCTATTAAATATAGTATAATAAAATATACATGTACACCAGTTCAAAGCCACAGTTTTTATCCAGCAGTATGGTCGGTTTTTGTAAATTGACATTAATTTTAGTAACTGAAATGCTACCTATTGGTCTCCATCACAGGATCACTCGTCTTTTCTTCCAAATTTAAAATGAACTCTTTGAAATAATCTTAAGAAAGATAATTAGTATGCGTAAAAAGCTGGGCTCCTAGAGTTTTTGCTGGGCTCCTAAAAAATTTTAGTTACGAGCCCGGCTAGCTACTTCTTAAAAATCCTTAGCTCAATCCCTGAACTGGCTGCCTGTGGCGTCATGTATATACACATGTAAAGCGCATCGAGACGTTACATGGGATGTGCTATATAAGCACTTCCATTATTAGTATTATTGTATTTCACAATATTGAATAATAATGTCATTGCTTTAATGTGCAAAGTAAAAAAGTTATTACACAAAACTAAAACAAGTAAATTATATCAACAAGATAACGTATTTATGCAGAAGCACTGCACAACACAAAGTGCTACATATAAAACCAGCTTTAACGGTAGTATCTAAGCTAACTTGGAGATATGCATAATTATTTTTCATGTATACCTAATTAAAACAGTCAGTTTTATATTAAAATATTGCAAATTCAGATCTGGAAAATCTGGATAAAACATCTTACTCCAATGGTTAATTACCAATAGAATTAAGTTAATTTATAGGCTTTTTCATTTAAATACATTAAGCTGTTTATAATTAAACTGGCATACTATTCTGATCTCTTGAACAAAATGTTACTTTGCTACAAGCCTGACCAGTATGAAACATCAGACTGACAATAACTTTCCATCTGAAACACAAAGTTACTACACAACAAATTTTATATTGTTTCAAATATTTTAACAAACAGACAGAGAATAATTTGATGTAAAATCTGTTCTAGTCTACAGAATACCAGTTATACTTTTTCCAACAGTAACTTTTGAAGTTTACCTTAAATGTCACTTTCTTATTGTGTTTTCAAAATGTCATTTGCAGGAGAGGGGCTGTCTGGGAAGGCACTTGAATGGCAAAAAAACATTATGGAAATAGCTGTTGACAGATAAAGTGAAATAAACAAACACCAAGAAACAAAAGTTATCTCTTATGCAATATGGTGGCATGCACTTATATTTAATATTTACATTTTTAATATTGCAACACATTCATATCAATGCAGCTTGTTTGCATCTCAGATAACTTACAGAAGTATTCAGTGATGCAGACGATTTGTTTGAACAGTTGCTGTAAGATGGCAACACAATTCATAAATTTCTTTAAAACCTTTAACGCAAGTAGATGACAACTCTAAAAATAAAATCAGTGTAATTTGTTCTTTGAGAAAGTCCAAAAATTACACTGTTGTACCCCTACAGATCCTCGGTTTCTTTATTGTTCAAACGCACTCGAGCCTGTAAGTTTCACTAACAATTTAATCCCTGGTAAATCTAAATAATGCTCTAACTTACCTCCAATTTTAAGACACAGTGCATTTTGAAGAAGAAATACTTGAATCTGAATTTTGCTGTTACGAGTATTGCACACGACGGATGGAGACAAGGGGTGGATTCAATTTAAACAGCCACTGATACCTATAACATCAGCAAAGAACATCATTACAACATATGATCTGAAAGTTAAAAGACGATGATGTGAGAATAGAGACCTTAAATCTAATGAAGATTAACACCAAACGCTGTCGAAGAAACACAAAGCCCGTTTGGAGAGTGAAATATATAGATAATATATAAATAAAGCTGGTATTTGCCGACAAGGTGGTAAATTGCATTTTGTGCAAATCGTTCATTTTGCAGGTAAGTTACAGCGTTATTAGTGTGCAGTTTCAGGGTAAACAGCCAGATATGCACCTTTAAGGAACAGAATAGTCAACCGAGTGTCTCTGAAACATGTTTGCAATCAAAAAGAAACTGAAGTTCAACTTCACTGGTCGAGGAAGCTCGACCGGATGAAATAACCGTAATTAATAATTCAACTTCCAAGTCTACACTCCCTTCAAAACATTGGCCCAAAGCTGACAGGCAAGAAAATCTCATCACATAAAACACACCCTTTCAAATCAAACCTTTGCAAATATGAACGTTTCTGCAATTGAACATTGCAAAGTCCTTTGTCGATGCATGAGAAATGTACATAGAAATAGGAAACAGATCCTACAGTCGATGAGGCGATCTAACAATGGTAATGGTTTTGAAATCGCTGCAAGCCTGAGACCATATTGTTGTAACTAATCTTAAAAGCGTGGGCGAAATTAATAAACATTCACCTAACAAACCAAGGAACTACATGTTTGGACCATTTTATCTTACCTAAATAATTCTTGAGCATCTTGCTGTTATTCCGTTCCTGCCATACACAAAGTCGGTTTTCATCCTAACAGCAGTTCACCTAGCGTTGGTGGCAAAAGGCAACCATAAACTCAAACCTAAAAGAACGCTTCTTTGAAGCAAGTCAGTAAAAATAACCGTTGTCAAGGCTTTAAAATTGTTCTCTTGCTTCTTGTCAAGATGAACATTCAGAATCGTTTGAAAGAACAGAGAAAAATCCCCCTAAGTGTTCAAATTGTCATGCAACAGAATACAACACCGGTTTCTGCCACCACACGCGCATCATCAAGTGCGTGCCGAACGGAACCATGGGTAATGACGTCACTGCCGGAAGTTGCGAATTCGAACAAAAGAGAGAACAGGAAATTACGTCACTTTTTTCAGTTCAACAAAAATCAAAATTTAACATGATTGGACTTAGTCAGTTGGTGTTAGCGATCAATTCGACTCTCATTCTCTACCTCTGTTACTAGACGCCGAAATAACTTAAGACTCAATGTTTTTTCGCCCTCTGTAAACAGTTTCAAATAGTTCTTTTTCCTTGAACTGTCATTGACTGGAACCTTGTTAACTCAGTTGTAAACACCAAATCCCTGTCCTCATTTAAAGTCTCTGCCGTAACGAATCATCTATATTTTTCAAATGTTTAACTTATTTACATTTTTGTACAAATTTTCCTATATTATTGAAGTACCGCCTCAGTGTAATGCAACCCAGCTCTAACTGAGCATTAAACAGAAACAGAGACGCAAAGTCCGAGCGTAACTTTTCCTCTCTCGCGCGGATGGCTCGTCGGCTCCACCTCACAGCTGTGTCGTTGCTTTACTGCTTCGCAGCTCGGACTTCGAGTTAAAGTATCGTCCTCTTTCTACCTAAATTTAAATCCGAATCTAAATTCACACCACCCAACCTCCCTCCTCACGAGCAGGACAAGTGATTACTAAGTCGTAGTTTACAGATGTATGTTCTTGCTTTGACTGATATGTGCATTTTAGATTCCTATATATAGAATTAGTGAACTATCGGACGGACACTCTCGGGACCAGCGTCAGCTGTCCGTCTTAACGAGGTAGCCTATGTAACGGGCTTTACGGGGAAGGGGAATAATAATAATAATAATAATAATAATAATAATAATAATAATAATAATAATAATAATAATAATAATAATAATAATAACGATAAGGATCAGGATAATGATGATTATTATTGTGATGATGATGGTGATTATTCTTATTATCTTGATTATGGTTATTAAATTTCTAGCTTTTTGATTGGTTCCACGTTTGATGGTTATTAGTGTATAATCATCAGTTATACCTTAGCTTTGTTTCTGAAAACGGAGGTACACTCTAAATTGCGCTTGGTTTATGCTAAGTTTCGCTTGGTTTACACAAAACTAAAAAGGTCAGGGTTAGGGTTTGATGAAACAACTGTGGCCACTCGCACTTGTTGGATATGAAATGATTATAGCAAACTCAGCGATGTGTACTTCTTTAGCTGCATGTCTATCATCAGATCTCATATTCAACGCGTGTTCGTGGCATACGAGAGAAGGCGCGAGCACTCAGTTGGAGTGTATCCTGGGTACCACAGATTATCTCACTCATGATAACCTCTGGTACCCAGGGTAGTTGGAGTAGGAAAAGAGAAGGGGAGTGCGCATAAAAGCGTTGCCTGGGAGAAGTGGTGTCCGTTTAATGATTTGTAAACTGTGTAAATTTTATGTCCTTTTCATCTTGAACGTAAACACATGGCAATTCATTTTTTAATATGAAAATATGGAATAAAGATATATTATTATATTATCAAATATCCCCACTGCGGGCAGCTAATCGCTGTCAAATCCCCCACATATATGCCCGGTTTCCCCCCTCGCGCTTAACATCGATAGGTGCATTACTTGCTACGTCAGCTAGAGATAAATATTCTCCTAAAGGTATACTGCGTATGCACGACAAATCTTGTCTTTTAATTAAGAGTTCCTGACCTTCTCGTGATCTCTTAGAAGAAAATTACATTCATAGGAAAGTGAATTCCGTGATACTATATCTTAAAATAGGTAAGTTTTCCAAAGAGAGTTGATATTTGCTGCCATGCATTCTTGCTTTCTTCTGCAAAACCATTGTTTTCGACTTTCTTGAGCTTACTTCGAGTTTCTATGCATTGCAAAATTTAGATATTCAACATATCTATACTAAGCATTTTGCAGACCAACCGTTTCTTGTGACAATAACAAGAACATCAGCATATAGTCAAGTGCTTAGTTGAGTACCGTTTGGCAAAATGAAAGGATTCACTTTATCTTAGTCTGCCTCCAGACGTTAATTTTCCTTCCCCGCGAGAAAGACAGAGATCTCGCTGTGGAGGAAATTTAACGTCTGCGGGCAGGCTAACTTTAACATGTTCGAGAAGAAAAGGCAGTTCGTTTCCATTGATGCATGCATTCTTATACGGTTCTCGCATTGTCGCTCGCTCTGTCTGTCTGTCTGTCTGTCTGTCTGTCTGTCACACTGTGTAGTGCGATATGTTGGCGGTACAAGGCAACATACATAAACCACATGGCGGAAAAAACCTTAAGCTGCTTTTTCACTAATTTTTTTCATTAACCGGCAATGGTACATCAAATCTGTATTAAAGTGTTTTACTTTTGTTACCGTTGTATAAAACTCGTGACAAAATACTTTCGAATTATTATAAAGCCACTGGGAGATATTTATGAAAATGTTAGTTTTTCTGCTGATCAAATTAACACTTGAATTTGTGCACAATAAGTGCAAAAATGTTAAACGTATTCACGAACATTTTCTGGTATTTGTTAGTTTGTTCTTAGCCACCAGAAGACCTTGTATGCAAAATATTGAGCTTAGCAACCCATGGATATCTTTAATACGGAAAGCCAGCAAAGATTTATCCACCCTTTCGCATAAATCTGAAACAAACAATACTTCAGATATAATGACAGTGCCTTTGACACCTATGTTTATTGTGTGAATTCCGTACACCAAATAAAGTACAGTTTGATGTATCAGTCTAAGTAACCTCAAATACATCATCGAATTTACATCAAGTTAGCCACTCTAATTAATCCCCCAGTAAATAATACCATTTATACTAGCAGTTTATTTATTTCTGAATGACTCGGCATAATTAAACATCTCGTCGTTATCGTAATCAGATTCAATGCTCCCAAAGCCACTACTGCCAATCACCGCCTCGGTGGGCGTGGCAATGCCGGGGATGTGCTCACAGCTCTCACACATGCAGGCGGTTATCACGGCCAGCTGGTAGTCCAACAGCTCTGAGCCATCCGCGCAAGTCAGGCTGAGTTTAAACGGTCGTAGCTCAACAGGTTTACAACAACGGCAGTTTGACTGATAGTACGGTGGCGTCAGCAAGGCTGTAGTATTGGAGGAGCAGTATCCCTGGCACGTGCCAAGGGGAATGGGACGAGTACTAACACAGCCCTGTGCACTGATGTTACGGTAGGTGGTGACCACGTGACAAGGAGCTGGCCCGGGTGGTCGTGCTGAAATGATAATATTCTCATAGTGAGACATAACACGATCTTTAAAACTCTTTTCCGTAGAGATATCAAAAAAAGCAGAGGCAGACACACAGGCATACGTATACGTATACGCAGACACAGACACAGACACGGGGGCGGACACGGACATGGACACGACACGGACACGGACACGTACACGGACACGGACACGGACACTGACACTGACACTAACACAGACACAGACACAGACACAGACACAGACACAGACATTGACATGCACATACACGAAAAAAAAACAATTTCTGTCTCTTCTCTATCTTTCTTTCTCTTTTTAGTTGATTAAACAATTGACTTCATTGTTCATATTAATATTGTCGGCCAATGTAACTTCTATCAATGTTTACAAATGGCTATGTCAATTAACTATTTAACAGCTATTTGATTCGGCGTTGTTGTCTATGAAGTTGTTAGTCTATTAGGCGCAGTGCCTCATGGACCAACACTTCATAGACAACGTCGCCTCGTCGAATAGCTGTTAATTATTAGGTGAGTAGTGGAACCAATCAGATTGCAGCATTTGCAATATACTTTGTGTTGATTTATTATAAAAGCTATTATTACCTTACCACACACGCGCATGCACATGCGCACAGTTCAGTGACACGCATACACACATACATACATACATACATACATACATACATACATACACACACACACACACGCATCTGTTATCTTGCTGGCATTTACCCCCATGAAACTCGTTGATACATGCATTATTACACAGCTGTTGTGTTAGCCCATGTCTGCTTGTAAATGTTTGTGCTATGGTGAGTAGACCAAATACTGAGATTAATTAATCAACAAAAAGTTGATATCGTTTGTGTTTCGCCACATCAACTTGCAGTTGATAAATCCCAGTCTACAGTTTTAAATCTCACTTGGTGGAAATTGTGTCGCGTGAGTAGTACTCTGTGGCCGTGTTGTTGTTGGTAGCCGAGTCGTAGTCTGGGGCTGGGTGGTACTTGGAGGTGCTGTGGTTCCAGTTGTCATTGGTGGCCGAGTTGTGGTCTGGGGCTGGCTGGTACTTGGAGGTGCTGTGGTGCCAGTTGTCATTGGTGGCCGAGTTGTGGTCTGGGGCTGGCTGGTACTTGGAGGTGCTGTGGTGCCAGTTGTCATTGGTGGCCGAGTTGTGGTCTGGGGCTGGCTGGTACTTGGAGGTGCTGTGGTGCCAGTTGTCACTGGTGGCTGAGTCGTAGTCTCGAACTGAGTAGTACTAGACGGCACTGTTGTTACTGTTATTGGGGCTCGAGGTGTGGTTGGCCGCGGGCAAGATACTAAAACACAGAAAATATAAGTTAGAACAATAGCGCTAAACAATTCGGATTCAAGATGCAGCAGAATCTTATACGAATATTCTTTTGAGGTTATTTATTGATTAAGATGCTGTTGCTGATCCCAACAATTGTCCACAGACTATAGAAATAGAAAATACTAGAGTTCTGTACCTGGACAGCCATATATCTCAACGCGGAGAGAAACCGGTATTTGCTTGTTTCGGTTCAACAGAGGTTCAATCCGCAAATAGCGAGCGGTTACACCATCAGGGACATGTCTCTTCATAACTGTCTGCGAGTCTCTGTTGCCATTAAACAGCTGCAACAAACGAGCCAACGCATTATTGTAAGGCTGTTTTGTCATTGCGCCTTTTACTGTCTAGAAATATGCGCGAAAATAACATTGTTGTTGCAGCACTGGGAATGGGTCCACCGACATAGCACCATGCTACTAGTCTATCCCGTTGTAGGATTAGTTCTGTATATCATACATAATATTCTGACAATTTCAGTTAATATGGTGTTAAGTAACATACATTTTCAATTTCAAACAACCCTGAAAGTTCGAACAATAAATTTATAATGATAATGATAAAGGTAAAGATAAATCAGTAATACTCTAAGGCAATAGCAACAGCAGTGGATATAGTAATATCAATGGCAATGATAATAATAATGGCCATGATAACGGAAGAATATCAGTTGTAATTGTAATGGCAATAGCAATGGTAATGGCAATGGCAATGGCAATAGTAATGACAATGGTAATGGTAATGGTATTAAATGGTAATGGTATTTAATGGTAATGGTAATGGCAAAAAGGTACTTTTATTCAACGTCCGTAGTTCCGTAATGGTAATGGTAACGGTAACGGTAATGGCAATGGCAATGGTTGTGATAATAGTAATGGTGATGATGGTGATGGTGATGGTGACGGTGATGGCGATGGTAATAATAGTTGGTTGTGGCATTTATTGCAGATTTAAAGAAGAAAACATGCGTAAGTTTTAAGAACCAAAATTGTAGAGTTACAACATTGCAGTAAGTAATTTACATTGTACTTATACAATGACTATACATGTGTACGTGCCTGAAGCAGCTCTTCACTAGCCTTAGTGTCATGTATAATTAGATTATTTGCGCTTCTTGTTTTGTAGTTTTCAGTTCTGTTTTCATTATTTACTTAATAAATTAGTATTCGAAGTATAAAGTTACCATATCATATTCATATCTATCTATTCTAGATTCAATCTGCTATCGCAAGTTCGAATTACTACTGCTACTCAGACTAGTTTGTGCCCACATACCTTGGTCATTTCTCCACGGTTGGTAACAGGGTAGTATCTATCCCCATCATAGCTGTATTTCAAAATGTATTGCCGTACATACTCATCAACCAGAGGATGCCCTTGTGTAGAGATCGCAGTAATTCGCTTTACTGTACCAAGGTCAATATCAAGGAAGGGAGACTTGTCATCTAGTCGTGGTGACCATGCAGCTAACGGATTGTTGAGTCTCCCTTCGAAAGGATCTGTGTCTCCGGGTATTTCTGTGGAAGAAGCTCTCATGCTACTATCGGGAACGGAGCGACGTTCTACGCCCAGGGCTGCATTGCAATCTGTGAATAATGGAAAACATCCCAATTAACAGGCAAAAATGCTAAGACAACCTCTTCCTAACGTTCATTTTTAAGCATGCAGTGCAAGTGCGACACCTGCACTTGCTGATAGCTGCAGTTCAAATATACTGACAGGAACGAGTAGCAACAAACGACAACAACAACAACAAACTTTATCTGCATCCAGAAAAAGGAGAGGTTTGCAAATATTGCAGAATTTTAAAAGAAAACTGAGTAAAGGTACAGGCTGCCTGTAATAACCACAGGGTTACACTAGACAGGCAGCTGAATATAATTGATGAAAAAGTTATTTACAGGTCAGTGTAGGGCAGGTACAAATAACTTCAGTACATACGCAACTGAAGAGAAACAAAAGCAAAAGCTGAAATAAGTATAAAATACCGAGGAAAATAGAATGAAAAATAAACTACTTAAAAATAAATCACCTAAACTTTATAACTGCATAGACATAATGAAGCACATTAATAATTTCGATTCCAACCACCTGTTCCTTTGAAATGAAATTAAGACCACGTTCGCAGTACAACAAATACTAGAAAGAGTAAAACCTACATTACATTTACACAACATTAACAACACTACCAATTTAAACTAACCACAGCCAGGTCGTTGTGACGTGGAGGGAATCTGAGTGCTTGTTGGTGGACCCTTGGTAGTGGTTGGTGGCTGAGGAGTCTGAGTGGTGGGTGGTGGCTGAGGAGGCTGAGTGGTGGCTGGTGGCCGAGGAGTCTGAGTGGTAGCTGGTGGACCCTTGGTAGTGGTTGGTGGCTGCGAGGTCTGAGTGGTGGTTGGTGGCTGAGTGGTGGTTGGTGGTTGAGGAGGTTTGGTAGTGGTTGGTGGCTGAGGAGGCTGAGTGGCGGTTGGTGGCTGAGGGGGCTGAGTGGCGGTTGGTGGCTGAGTGGTGGTTGGCGGCTGAGGAGGCTGAGCAGTGGTAGGAGGCTTAGGAGGCTGAGTGGTGGTTGGTGGCTGAGGAGGCTTGGTAGTGGTTGGTGGCTGAGGTGGCTGAGCGGTGGTTGGACGCTGAGGAGACTGAGTGGTGGATGGTGGCTGAGGAGGTTTGGTAGTGGTTGGTGGCTGAGGAGGCTGCGTGGTGGATGGTGGCTGAGGAGGCTGAGTGGTGGTTGGTGGAGCAGGAGACTGAGTGGATATTGGCGGCAGGGGAGGTCGAGTTGGGATGGTATGGTTTCCTACAACAAGGTAATTCAAAGTGTAGAATTCGCAATTTACTAAATGTTTCTTTAACTTTAAGTATCCTGAAATCACATTAGAGGATAAACCAACTTTAGTCAATATGTTCAAGAAACATTAACATAAAAAGCCCTGATACACCAATATTCCTTCTGTATTAATGATAGCGTTCATGACAATGAATGTTTGAAAAGTTATATGATAATTTGTCTAGATTTTAATCTTGGGTACGTATTTCCCAATTTATTGTGATACTTGTACTAACTTTCCTTTCTTCTTGTTTCGTACAAAAAGTTTGAATTTGTGCTCAAATACAAATTCCACGATATTGATCATACTCACCGGACACCATTTTTTCTTTTGAAGATATTACAGCAACTGGCTTAATGTTACTACTGATATCAATGATAACTTGCTCTAATTCCTTGTTTGCAAAATATACATATGTCTTCATGGACTTCCCAAGAATATTTGATTTTTTCTTTTTTAAATACAGTTTCTAACAGAAATTTGTAGCTAAAGATTCAACCATTTACTCTTTAGATATATTCCTATGTTTGGCATTTGAAAGAGAGTGGGAATTATATCTTCGTTTTGAAGGGACTATCAAATTTTAGCATGAACGGAAATTCTTGAGATCCAAGGCCATAGCAAGTTCAAAGATATGGAATCAGATACGTTATAAATTTACAGTGACAAGTCATAATCAGAACTAACCTCCTGATGTAGTGGTGGGAATGGTGATGTTGTAGAAGGCTGCAGAAAAAAAGTGGAATAAGAATCAACTCAGCTCGTAACGAGACTAGAAATGCAACTGTCACAAGTTGAACAGTTACTTACGCGGAGTTGTAGCTGTAGTTCCAAGCAGAATTGAAGTTGTTGCAGGTAAATGTTTTTTAACTACAATTCAGGAATATGGACTGTTAGTGTGGCAACTATCACTTCAACAAATTACGTTTATAATTATAATTATAATTATAATTATAGGGAAGGAAAGAATGGGTTACCTTGTCTGTCAAAATCTTGGCCTTCGTTTTACCGATATTGTACTGAGCAATGGACACGAACCTTACACACATGCAAACACACACACAACTTCGTGAGGACGGTATGATAATTAATTATATACTATTAGTATTAAAAGACCATGTATGAAAAGTATATCTTTACCAAGAAAAGCAGACAATATATTAAGCCATTTGATGTAGGTTAATTCGCGTTGATATAATAAACTAACTGCAGAAAATAGTTTGGTGGTTAAAAATGGTATGCTATTTCAGGCGGAGAAATTCATCATTCTCCCAAATACCAAGAACAATTTAACTGGTAGGAAATATAGTTGGAATAGTAAATAGAATTGCCTATGATAGTGACATATAGTGATTATTTCCACAAATGACTGGAACTAAGTTCGGCGTGCTTTTCTCTCAATCCTACTTCTTGATCATTTTCCAGTTTAATTAGCTTGATATCTACATATAATTTGGCAACCTGGGGAGTAGTGTAGAAACTTTATTGTCTCTTATAATGATCGTTCACAAAGCTACAGTTCCTTAAGAGTTTGTTTTAAAGGCCCATTCAAACGGATGCAACATCGTCCAACATTGTTGGTCCAACAATGTTGGACGATGTTGCATGGTGTTGGCTGCAAGGAAGTGTACAAACG
>JANVCK010090772.1:0-11941 GCA_026546655.1 Epizoanthus illoricatus | reverse complement strand
GGAGCTTTAGTTTGCAAAACAAACCTTGAAAAAGTAAACAAATGACAGCCGCGCGAGAGCGAGAGGTCCGTACGGCAGCTTACGGACCTGAAATCGACCAATCACAGCGCGCGAAATTAATCAGCCATATAATAAAGTAAGTTATGGATTCTCGTGTTTTTCCTTCCATTTTTCATGGCCCGCGTGCATTCTACAGCCTACATATGTTCTTACAAGACTCCACACGACTGACTAGGAAGTTCTTTTGAATTTATTTATATAAACAATAGATAACGCTTTTATAAATTACTAACTCGTACAATTAGTATGAACATTCTCTCCGGCTCGCATTATATATATACCTCGCTGAAGAGTCTGGTGTTTATTTAGCATGGCTGGAGTTCTTTACACTTTAGTCCTGCTCTATTCAGTGTGCTCTTATCCGCTTCAACTGGGATCGCCTCCATTTATTGCTTGTGCAAGCAGGGTGAAGCGGTTGTTATATTGCTTTCCGGGCAGTTGGGTTATAACTGATAAGTTTTCTTGATTTCAATATTTTTTATTTAACATAATACTGTTTTGTTTGTAGATATCGACCTCGCTCTTACCGCATTGATTTACTGTTAACTGTTCAACAGGAGATTAGCGACTTCGCTTTTCTTGTTGCGTACCAGTTTAACCGTAAATGTTCACTGTCTTTATATTATTTCATTCCCGATACAGTGTAGCAAGAGGAACACTTGCATTCGTAAATGACTTCGACCAATTTATCGACGACCCGGGCAGGTTGGAAGTCAGTGCAGTTAAGCGATACCTTGATCCACGAGGTCAGAGAAGGTTTGCAGCAGTTACATTGCTGTCTGGGATTTGTGACGTCAGGATCTGGTGGCAGCATGCCTTATAAACAAAAACAGCATTAGAGTTTGTGAGCAAGTTGTTCTGTTTGAGTAAGGGTTACGCCACGATTTTTCCTTCCTTTAGCAAACACACTAGAGTTTTACCATCTGCCTATGGCCCGAACCTGGCCTGGCGTTCACTCCGCATCGTGTTTTTAGATGAAAACACAGAGAGACAGGAGATAAAGATTTACTTGCCCAATATTCGGTTTGAAATACAAACCTTCTACAGAAGCACTGAAAAAACTTTCCAAGACCTGCCTGTGGTGAGTATTTCAGTCAGATATAACCTTTTATTTTGGTACAAGCAACCAGTAACTTTTATCAAAGTCCAAAACCAACTTTCACGGACGACACACATGGCCATGGGCAAGCCTTGCTTCGACATCTGCCAGAATTGTTTGTTATAGTTTTGAGGACATACCTAGACACGGTTGTCTTCCAAAAGTCAAAGAATCAAAGATACACCAATTCCGAAAATAAGCCTATGGACTTATATTTTTCAAAGCACCTGGGGGGGGGGCTTATTTTCGGATTGGGTTTATTATTAGAGGGAATTTTGAGCTAGAGTGTGAAAGCGAAACGGATGGATAGGGAGAGAGACGTTCTTAAATATCTGACCATCCAACTTCTAATCTATTCGTCTACTCTATGGACCATTTCAGCTTTGCAAGAACTGCCGAACCGCACAACCTTTTCCAAGCTCAGTGACCCGCCTATGATTCGCATCCTGGATCCCTTTCACCACTCTATGGTCTACCTGTGACTAGCACCTGGCGCCGCTCAACCTGTTTCCAAGTTCTAGAGTCTGCCTGTGGTCTACATGCGGCATCGCGCATCCCATTCTCCTCCCCTGCCTGTTATTAGTACCTTGCCACTTAACGTATTTTCAAGCACTAGAGCCTATCTGTGAGTCTGTATGCGACATCCCAACCCCTTCCTCTATGGTCTGCCTGTGTTTGTATGGCCTGTCTATTGTACATACCTGGAAGGTAGTAAGAACTACATTGACCAACACAGGCCTTGTTCTGGATTGTCTTCAGCAAACAGCCCTTCACCTGTATGACCTGCTTGATGTCAGTACCCCTACACCACCTCTTCACATACGGTAACCTCGGCGCACTCGGCAGTCGCTCGTTTTCAATCCTTGGCTTCTTATTGCCAAAGGTTGCTGGCCTTATGCCAAAACACGTGCTTATCATGAAGAAAATACACACAACACGGTATAGCTTGGTCCCCGTCATAGTGGTGCTGTCAGTTTGTTTTCTGGAACAAAGTTGTCTGAAGTTAGATCAATATATACACACGACATATTCCGCGCCCATATTTGGTGCCCGGGTACGGTGCTTAGGGTATAGGCACGGGTACGTCAACGACAGCTGGACAGCTTTCCCACACACGTGAGGTCCGACGCATATTGCAAAGCAGGCGATACTCGATATTCTAACTAGGTTAGGATTGGAATTAGCCTAAACGCTGCTGGATGGCAGATTCAATAATCATGTCAATACTGTGAACCATCGGGCATGTATCAATCGCAAACAGTGACCTCACTGTAATATTTTCTCGAAGAGAGAAATTGTATATTGACACTTTAATCATGACTAACGATTTGTCACGAAACTGATGCTAAATTCTACGCCTGACATGTCTCGTTAGAAAATTCAGTATGACATGACTTTTACAAAAACTACATTAAAATATTGCAAAGTCACTTTGTAAAGTCTTTACGATTTGTGACAACGCAATTTTAACTGAGTCCGAAAGAAATAAAAAACGACAAGTCTTGATGGCTTTTGGGGAAACGAGCATTTAATCAACAAACACACGTGACAAATGGTTGCTTTCCATATAAGGTATATACGACGCTACACGTCGAAAAAGTCGCAAATAATACGCCATTATTACGGAAAGATAGAGCAGGCTTTACGTACTGTTTGTGACTGTTTGTGACGTGTTGGTCCGCATATGGAAAACAATGTAAAAGAGTGCCGGTCACTTCATGTTTTATAACCCTACTCTTGTTAATAAATAAAAATGGATAACTAAATCAAACAGCGAACTCATGCTAAGTACCGTAAATATTGTTCCATGGAAGTTTCTGCGAGCGTAATTAAAGCTCTGTTAGGCAATTATAGCCTGCCCACAGACGCTAATCTTAGTGCTCCTTAGCAGTTTGTCGGCTTAACGGGCGCTAAGTGAATTGTGCTTTATTTAAAATATATTAATGGGCAGTTAACTAAAAATGGACCCATTTTACTAGATATCATATCAAGATCACAGTTGTTGTCTGTCACATAAGAATGCCTGTTTCATCTGCTTTCCGACCGATACCTGTAAAGTGATTACCTCAAACACGTCCCTAATAAGCTTTTGCGTAGCAAACTATTATGAGAATGAGAAGGAACTAACTAAAAATTTTATATATAGTGCCAATATTTTTGCATTCCGTTTTTGAATACTGATGCCGATCTTAGTAGAAGAATGTTGTTTGTTCTCAGAGTTTATGTATAAAAGCCAAAATTCCAAAAACAGTTATATTTTCAAGTTTTATAGATTTAGAAAGTTGTCGCGAAACAATAGCAATTAATGTTTACAATGTAAAATGGCCAATACTCGGAGTTGCCGTATTAATATATAATGGTCACTACTTCTAAACACGAATATATTGCATATTTATGGCCTTCAGTAACCACTTTAGATTGTCAGATTGCCCACGTGAATCAACAAAACTAAATCTAACATGTACATTAAGTTACAGATAATTTGAACAGAACATCGATCATGAGTAGCAAACGATGATTATTGTAATGAAATTTGAAAAGCCCTGCGGGGAATACTTCAGTGAAGTGTAAAGTATAAAGAATAAAGTATGATTAATGATGTTTGAAAGCCCTTATTATTTTTCCGGAATACTTCTAAAGTACTTCTGCAATACATCGTCGATCGCCCGGCGAGGTGAGGCACTTGGCGCTTCCATGTAATCTTCTTCTTCTTCCAGATCATCTGATATTTTTTATGCACAACTTTTACTGTAATTAAGTAGCTCTGATTTTTAGTGTAGACATTGTAATTTAAGCATAATTACTAAAGCGTTTTAATCATTTTTAACTGTATAGTTATTCTTGTAATTTTTAACTTGTAGTTAGGACCGTGAGGGAGCCGATACAGTTTTATATTTTAACTGTAATCGCGCACCCTAGTAAAATAAAATATTGTCTTGTAACAGAGCGCTCCCTCTCTGCGAGGCTTATACGCTTGGATCAGCCCATCAGCAATTTTGTTCTTAATGCTTTAGCACATATACACAGGCACCCCTTCTGAAATATCGGCAAGCATCCGACAAGTTGGAATAAAGTAGGCGATGCTTTTTGATGCGAATAATCAGTCTAGAATGACATTTGCAATTAGCGCAAACGGAACTGCAGTCTCATTTGCAACATTCTATAGCTTGCTTATCTCAAAATGTTTGTATTGATCCACTCCAGAAATTATAGTATAGTATGATATTAATAAATATTTTAATAGGTATTTACGCTTTAAAAAGCGTCTTGGTTTCAAAAGCCGCCTCGCCACAGTTACTATGTTGTTTTCTTATGTCTTCTCTCAAAGGGGGAGTAACAAGGCTAGAGAAGTCTGGGTTCGAGTGAGCGAAGTCTTGATTTTCCTCCACCGTAACGCGAAATCAAGTCTTGACGATACTGTGAATTGAAGTTCGAAAATCATGGTTTATCCAAGCCATCCTTTGTTTGTTTTCATTTAATATTTCCAGGTTCTTAGAACAGTGTTTGCTGTGTTTTGTGTTAGCCTTATTTTTGGCCGATGTAGTGGGAAACTAACAGTTAGAACGAGCCATGGCGGACTTCGGCGAGGAAGCGGCGGACCGAAAGAACCCACATCGCAAATGAACGATAAGTTGAGCAAGTTCTTATGGAGGAAAGGAAACAAAACGATATACCTGAAAAATAATATCTATGCCACTTGGAAGAGGATAAAAGTCGCGGTATCGTTTGCACGCGACTTGGCGTTTGCATCGTTCTTGTTGTCCTTGGAAATCAGAAGGCGATAAAGGTGAGAACAAATCGAATATATTCAGATTTTCTGTGTTTTCTTTGTTGTTAGTTGTTGAAAAGATTTTAAAATCTAACTTCTTCTGTGTTGTTTGTCTTTTCTAGCTTGCATCGCGTAGTCGTTCAGAGGAGTTCTCAGACTCGAGCAAAGAAAAGCCCCAGTCGACATGCATTTTGTTATCATTATGACGTATAGTATGATTCACTCATCTTACTCAGTTTATTTACAATTATATTTTCAGGATAAAATTATTTTATTGCTTCTAAAATGTTTAAAATGCTATTTATGGATTGCGACAGATCAACGGCGTGGTAAAAAATATTATAAAAGCCAGCTATACGTACCTTTCTTTGGTTGTTTGTTCTGTAAATTAAATTTTACTTTTCTTATTCTAAATGGTCATTGAAAACTATACTTTGGCGTCAGAAAATTAGAATTTCAACCAGTTCAGATGTAAATCAAAGCAATAATCTCTCATCAGGGTTAAGGGATAGGAAATAGTTTTCTGAGTATAACTTCTCAGAATTACTCCGAGAGCAAATCTTGATTCTAGACCCAGTCTACCGAAACTTGACACTGCCCCTTTTATTAACAAAACGCTGTAAACGGTGGTATCTGAATGGCCATACTGTGACATCTCGCTCAGTTTTAAAATTCACTCTAACAGTTAACAGTACTCGTCAAGAGCTTTCATATGAATGGTCACACTTTGCATTTTGCCAATGCATTGAGAAGTTGTGACATCCCACTTAGTTCTAAAAAACACTCCCAACATTCGGAGGTCGAGTACCAACAGCTATGCATATACGGTGACAGATCATTTTCCGTTGCTTGCTGTCGCAAAATTGTGGAACTTGTTGCCTGATTAATTAAGATGCTCAGATTCACTAAGTCATTTCAAATCATCTCTTAAGACCTTTTCTATAGTAATTAGATTCATTAAACCATTTAAATTTAAATTAGATCAATTTTTAACATCGTAAATTAGATTTTAATATTGTAAGTTAGAGATTTGTCAGTGAGGATGCTCCAAATACCTATTATTAATAATATTACTTATTATTATGCTGCCGTACACTAAGTTTTAGCCCGTGTGTACTGTTGACAAATAGGAACAGTATAGTTAGCAATACGGCTTTCAGTTGAATAGTCACATTTTTTATTTTGTCCATGTGTTTAGAAGTTAGGTATGACGTTTTGAAAAGCACTCTCAAGACTCAAAGAGGGTTATAATACAGTGCTCATGCATCACATTGGATTTGTGTGTTGATGAGATTAAGCATTCAAAAAAGAAATCAAATATAAAAAGAAAGAGAACTAACAAATTTTGACAACTATTGATTGAATTAATGACAAAAACCATTTGTGGCAAAACATTCTCCTAAAGTCCTAGGTTGCATTGTGGTTAAAAACTCTGAAAACATGTGTGTTAAGAACCGAATAATTGATCAATGTTTGCTTTTTCGGATTTACAGCTTAGAAAAATAGGAATATCCCAGTGGTGAAATGGTTAAAATACAGTAAAGCTAAGATACTTACCTATATCACCTATAGATGACTTTGGATTAACTTTTTCAGGTGTTCCAGCTTATACAAAATGGAGAAAGTATTTCAGCAAAATCTCGAATGTGTTGACCAAATGACTGTTAAACGCCTTCTGCAGTTAGTACCGTGGGGGACGGGCTTTTAAAGGTTTGTTTAAGAGTCTCTCAATGACCTTGAAGAGTTTAATTTAGTTTAAAAGTTAATTCATTAATCAATCCAAGAAATTTACGAGCAATATAAAGCTTGTTTTTCATTTATATTAAATTGGCGGCTACCTAAACAATAGGATTAAAACAGGAATTAAACGATAAGTACTGTGTGTGTATACGTATGGGCAGACTTCCAACGCCTTCATTATAGACTGGCAAACAAGATATGGCTGGATATATGCCCCATTTACAACACACCATGGTTTTACTTTCCAGCAGTAAAAGCACTCTACGTAAATCCCCGATTAGACGAAACTCGTGCATAATATACTTGACGGTAACTTCAGGAAAGTGAAATATACATCTTGCAAGAGAGCGGCACTTTTTATTATACAATGTTTTCTTCTGTGTCATCAGTACTTGAATTAGTTGTACACAACCACAGAAAATGTAATCAACTTTACTTTCTTGGGTCTATGTATGTTCTAAATCGGATTTTCAGACGGCAACTCTTGTCCATATATGTTCCAAAAATGTAACCTTTTCTCCAACCAAATGGGAGTACATTCTGTACTGTGCACCAGAGACAGAGCTAAAGTTCCAATATAGTGCTGCCTCGGTGCTGTTACGGTAGAATGCAGTATATGTCGAACGGCTCTGCTGATTTGCTAGATTCTGCATTTGGCTAGTTCTATCTCTAACAATATTTTGTTTAATTTTGCTAAAGTGCAAACTTTGGAGGCTCACCAAAGCACAGTTAGGGGTCTTATGTTGATGACTAAAGTGTTGAAATTGAAGTGCTCCCATCTCCCAAGGTGGACAATGTTGGCTTTGAATGTTTATTAATATATTTATTAATATGTTGGAAATATGTTCCAAAGCAACAAAAAGCAATATATTTGTTTAGTCCTAAAACTTGAAGCTTTTTACCAGCTGAAGAGACTATTTTCCGAAAGTGACCTTGCTCATATTGTTTCTCTATTTTGCAAAATATAGAAACATCAAAGCATTGATTTGCAATCCCTTGACCGTGTATATATGTTTGCCATTGCTGGGTAGACTGTATCGCTGCAGCTATATATTTAATCCAAGTCCCCGACACTCAGGAACGCCGAGAAGATTGTTTTGAAATTCGCCGTACCATATCAAGAGATCAGTTTAAAATAACTCTTTAACGCTTTCTTGGTTTACAGTAAGAGTAATTTATTTTGGAGTGGGAGTAAAATAATTTTAAAAAAAACATGCCAAATAAAATATTCACGATAGATTGCTATAAAGAAAAGAGAGGGTCAGACTGAAAGTTAGAGAGGGAAATATGAAAAAGAGATCTGCAGCACAATTTGAAAGAAAAAATTTGCGAGCAAATCATTACTTGCGCCTTCACCCCACAGTATGAAATGGCCAGTCTCTCAAAATGGTGAATGCAATATGAAATATTCCAAGGTTGAGGTATTAAAAGAGGTGTCATTGGCGAGAGGTGGGGATAAGGTGTGTCTATTAATACAGGGAGGAAGGGTAGTTATGTTATTTTGGGAAACGACTCCGGATGTTTTAAAAATGGCAAAAAGTTCCGGAACACTCATTTCTAGGAACACTCATTTTCACTTGTTTGGATCACCGCCATGTTAGTCTCACTGACATCTGAATACAACATACCGCCCAGTTGGAGGTCCAAACAACTGACAGGTTCACTGATTTTTATCAATTATCAACTAAAAGTTTATATAGTATGTTAGTTTTCGTTGGGACGGTGGAAGATTTTAGCTGAGTTTGGAGCGCTAGCTTTTTGGTTTCAGTAACTTAAACGAAGAGGATAATAACATTTCAAAGCAATTTTGTTTCTTTCCAGTAATGTCGAAGTTGTATTTTAAAATAAAGCTCAAAGTTTGCATCTTACCTTCCGTTACTGTACAAGTAAATACACATTTAATACATAAACACATTTGAACAGACACAAAGTGAATGCTGCATCGCTAAAAATTTGCGATTAATTTCTAATAATTAGTACTTCATATGCATATTTGGCATTAGAGACGGTAAGAAATAACTCTTATTTTATTGAGATCCAACAAAAGTATATCAATACAAAAACATGGCCGCCTTGATTGTTCAGCGCGCTGGTCCGTTTCCCTCCGTCATACTTGATAGATACTGCGAATTTTTAGACGAAAGCGTGCTTGTAGGATATTTTGGAGGGAGCTGCGTAATCCTATCCTCATTAAGAATACTCTTTTTAGAATTCCCCGACAATCATTTTTAGCTCTTGCCAAGATTAGCACGTTTAAAATAGATCTAATCCAAACGATAATTGAAAGAATATAAATAAAATAATAATACTGATTGAATGTTTTATTTGTGACGATTGTGAAAATTACAATCGAAATTTTAAAGGTGATGACGAGAACTGAAGAATAAATAATAAAAAACTATTACTGACACGAAACAAAAAGCGGTTCGGATGTTAAAGAAGTTGGTATCCGTATGTTAAACACGTATAAATCCTTGTTATTCAAGTTTTGGATTTTAAAACAAGAAAGCTCTTTCATATCCAAAGTTCCTAGATAATAATTAATCCCCCTACCACTATACCATACTTTGTTATCTTCTCCAAAATGTCTGGAAAAAGGTTATCACTATCCTTGGCTATAGTACTACATAGCCCGTGAAGCGCACGTTTTAAAAACACGAGCTAAATCCTTCCAGAATAACATAAGATGTGGTGGGCTCGTTTAAAAATGCACATTGCAAAACGATGTATTTCACCGAATTAGCACACCCTATCGTTCTTGTTTTCAACAACTGTGAAACACCCAGCGCATTTTATCACATGTTGGATCAAAACCGATCTTTGTGTACGGTATTCGGTGTGGCCGGCGGGGCTGGAAGAATTGCATTGTCCAGTACTTGCAAACTATTTTTTCATACATAAGCGACGTAAATAATTATATTTTCGTACGTCCATCTCTTACCCCATTTTTACATTTACAACTCCAAGTTTGGTTCTGCAAACTGGTTTTGGAAACTCTTCCACAATATTATAAAACATAAAGCCGTGAGCCTCTTATGCCTTCACTGTAAGCGTATATGAGCTACGCTAAATGTGTTGAACATATCCTATAGCTAGAAACTACTCGTACACAGACGTAAGAAAGACTTGTCACACAGCGGAGGTAGCAAGAGGTAGGACCATTTTATTCAGAAAGGATTTTATCTGTGTAGAGCTTTCACTCAAGGAATGAAGTTTTCATGGCACAAGAGCCAATGAATTCATTTTTTTTACATATATATACTAGGCATCTCCAGAACTACTAGAATTCAGTCTATAAACAGCAGGCCAGACCGGTTAAATCCAGAACGGAACACAACCGAATGCAGTCAGATAAATCATGGACCCAAAGCTTATCTATTATTTAATACTTGTTAAAGTCTTCCCGGCAGCTTGTGACTATTGCGAGGAAATCCGGCGCACCTCAGACTGAAGCAACCTCGATTCGGTGAAAAATGAAGTTGTAATAAGCTTTACTGAATATTTTGTGCTTTGGAACATGAGACATATCATAAACAAATTCCACAGTCAAAGCTAGAAAGTTTATAATGTAGTGCTTGAAAACGAAAAAATAGTTAAGCCGCAAACTCTGCTTGGTGGATAATGAAAGTTGGCGACGTTAATTCAGTTAATTCAGTTTTGGAATGGGCGAAATACTCCTTTTAGTCAGCAAACTCAAATTCAGTTTATTTCCTTCCAAAACACTAAATTAGCCTTACAGCATTGATTTTGCACCAAGTGGAGTTTGTTTCTATTTCTCTCATTCCAAAGTACAAAACTAATTTCCATTGAGCAGAGTTTGCTTAGATTTATTTCATTCCAAAGCACTAAAATTAACTTTATACTATAGCTTTGATTTCATAGTTACACCAAGTGGAGTTTGTTTATATTTCTCTCATTCCAAAGCACAAAACTAGCTTCGCTCAATTTCATTTTACACCGAGCAGAGTTTGCTTAAATTTATTTCCTTCCAAAGCACAACTTAACCCTACTCGTTTTAAGCAAAACTCTGCTCGGTGGAAAACAAAAGTACGCGAAGCAAGTTTTCTGCTTTGGAATGAGAGAAATAGAAACAAACTCCTCTCAAGTGCAAAATGAAAGCGAGTAAGATTGATTTAGTAATTTAAAAATAACTAAAATTTAAGCAAACTCTGTTTTTAAAATAGGTGAAAAACGAAAGTGCGCGAAGATAATTTTGTAAAGAGAAAAATATAAATAAACTAGGGCAGTCTTAGTGCAGAGTCAAAGCGAGTTAGGCTGATTTAGTGCTTTAGAAGGAATTCATTTAAACAAAGTCCGCTCGGTGGCAAATGAAAGTGAGCGAAGATAATTTTGTGCCTTGACTTGAGAGAAATATAAAGAAAGTCCTCTTAGTGCAAGTCATAGTGCTTTGGAAGGAAATACATTTAAACAAAGTCTGCTCGGTGGAAAATAAAAAAACACTAAGCTACTTTTGTGCTTTAGAATAAGAGAAACTGAATGTAAACATACCCCTCTTACTACAAATTCGAAGTAAGGTTCATTCAGTTCTTGGAGGGCGATACACTATTATTGAAGGTAAAGAAAACTCCACTGGATTGAAAATGAAAGTGCTTCTCTTAGTGCAAAGTCAGTGCAAGTAAGGCGACCATATTCGAAATTAAAACTGAGCACAGCAATATATATATTCACCAAATCACTTTTTTAGCTGAACGCAAAAATTGTATTGCCATTAATGTTGTGGATAAAAATAGTTCTGTTTTTATATTGCCCATTAACCAAACGTTTAGGTTGATTTTGTTACAACCATGCACATGCATGCAAACAAAAATAATCTAATACATTCTCATGCATACGGAGACTGATTTGACGACCAGTGAAATCAAATGAAGTTCGCGTAAACACTCCGTTCACGGTTAACGAGAGAAATAACCCAGTTAAGGCCCTATATATCAAACGAACAAGGACAGCGCATGAAAGTTTAAACTTTTACTTTCGTTTTGATCACCAACTCTCACGCTCTCTCGTCGAATCTCATACGCTCTAATCGAGTTTGAACATGTTCAAATTGTTGTGAGAATCCATGAGGCATCGAGAGTTTTTGCTTGTATTTCTGGCATATGAGAATTGGATAAATGTTGCGAACTCTTTGATCGATAGTTATGCAGCTAAAATCCCCAAAATATTTAAGAACATTCAGCCTCGGCACAAAAATAAGACGTTCTTATAAAAAAAAAGAGTGTAGCCGATTAAACTCGTTCGATTAAACGAGATGA
>JANVCK010090661.1:1350-11941 GCA_026546655.1 Epizoanthus illoricatus | reverse complement strand
TGTGCTGTGCTGTGCTGTGCTGTGCTGTGCTGTGCTGTGCTGTGCTGTGCTGTGCTGTGCTGCGCTGCGCTGCGCTGTGCTGTGCTGCACTGCGCTGCGCTGGCCAGGGCTGTGCTGCGCTGAACTGTGACTGTGACTGTGACTGTGACTGGACTGTGCTGTGCTGTGTTGTGCTGTACTGTGCTGTTTCTTTATTTTACTATCATGTGCTGTGCTATGCTGTCATACTCGTCGCCTTCATTGTCTCTGGCTGTAATGTATCTTGTCAGTTAATACAAAGGTTATGTATGTAAGTATATAGAACAGTGCGATACTGTAGATGTTATGTATATGTGCATAAACATATTTATCTGTGTATGTGTATGTATGTGTATGTGTTATTTCAGGTACTGCATTTTGTCCTTTCAGTGCTCTTATTGTTGAGTTATATGTGTCCCATGTTTCTCTTTTTGTTTATTTCCTTATTGTCTGCTATCCTTATCTTCGTTTTCCTACTCTTGATTTGTTCATTTTTAAAAATGTTTATGTACTCGCAAATTTTTGCTGATCTCATACTTTTTGTGATCACATTGCGCAGCTATGTTTCGTAAATATGGCGGCAGGACAAAACAAAGCAGCAAATGCTCTTCATTTGTTAGTACTACGTTTTGTATACACCTAACCATTCTTTGAGTTGTTCAGTTCGAATTGCGTTTTTGTTTTGAATATTGGTGTAGTATAATCGTTTTGCAGAGCAGAAAATGAAATATGATATTGACTGTTTTGAATCATTAGTATGTTGTAACAGAAGAGTTGATTTGGAATAAGTTCCTCTTATTTAGTGTCAAATAACTTTTGTTCGTCAGTCACTGCTAGCCGAACTGCAGACTCAGAAGGAGTTCGTTAAAAACCTGAGCGAGAAAGGCAAGAAACTCATTCAGCAGACTCCATCAAAACGAAGGGAAACACTCGATAAAATGAGATCGCTTGGAGATCGCTGGAAAAAAGCCAACAGGATCGTTAACGAGAAGAAAGAGAGGTTGTCTCAATGTATTGGTGACCTGGAGATGTTTGATAAAGAATACGGAGAATGTATGGCACATTTAGAAGAGATCGCAGGACAAATGAATACAAACAGGAACAGTGAGTTACAGGAGTTGAAGTCAAATGTTGAGGATGTTATAGGAAAGGGAAGTACAATTATCACGTGGTTACCAGATAACAAGAAATGTTCTATTGAAGAACAGCTGCTGCGGCTGCAAGAGGCCTGGGACAGACTGCAGGACCTTGGAGAAGAGACAGCAAGAGTGCATGCAAAGCAATCACGGATGGAAGAGAAACGACTGGAAAACCAGCATGAAAAGGAAGCTTTTACGGCTGAAATCAAAGGAATCAGCAACTGGCTGGAGGAAGCTGAGGCGACTTTGAAGACTGACATGTTTTCAGTTCCTGAGGAGCGGCAAATGGAGGAGATTTTAAAGCAAGAACAGCTCAGTACTGAATTGGAACAACAGCGGCTGCATGTTGATGATATTCTGGGGCGGCGAATCTCTGGAGCAGGTCTTACAGAAGAACAGAAAAGTGAGATAAAGGATCACCTGCAGACTTTAGCAGCTCGCTGGAACAATGTCCAGCAACTGTCAGATGAGCATGGCAGTCAGATGGAGCAGTGCATCTCACAACAGGCAGACTATTATGAGGAGCTTGAAAAGTGTGTCACGTGGATGCAAGAAGCTGGACAAGCCATCGCTGTGGACAGCTTCAACCCTGACGATCCCTCCGCAGTTCAGGAAGAACTGATAAAGCATGAGGCGCTTTGCAGAGACATCACAGAGCAGGAGCACAGAATGGAGTCCGTCCTTGAGAAGGGAAGGGAGTTGGAGGAGAAACTTTCAACAGAAGAGAAAGGACATGTCCACGAACAGCTGACACGGATGGACGAGGAGTGGCAGAACTTAAAGGAACAGGCAAAGAACAAGAAGATTGAGTTGAAGGGATACCTTGGTGAAACAGTTGAGGAACCCATCGCAACCGGTTCAACTCAAAGTACCGTACAAGGAACAGCAAGAGAGTCATGTGCACCAGAAGTAGTAATCTCATCAGCAGATTTAGAAAGTGTGCCTCAGAAGAGTTTGGAAGAGCCTGGAAGCACTTCTGTAGCATCTCCACAAGCTACTGTGCCCAGTGAAGTGCAACACAAAGAAAGTGATTCCATTGTAACGGAAGCTCGTGGAACTGAAGAGTTGCGGAAGTGCCTTGAGTGGTTGAAAGACATTGATGCAAAATGTGCGGAACAAGACACAGAAAGTTTACAAGAGGTAGAATCACAGTTTAAGCACGTTGAATCAATCATCGAACGAGGTGAACAGCTTGTGGAGAAGTCAGACGAAGAGCAAAAGGCTACTTTACAAGCTCAATTGGCTGAACTAAGACGAAAATGGGATAATGTGAAGAAAAAGGCTCGTGGACGAAGAAGACGATCAGGAAGACAAGGAAGTGATTTGGAAAGGAAACAGCTTATGTTTGATACTGAGAGCGCTCCTTTTAAGCTGTGGTTAGAAAAACTAATGACTCAAGTCCCAGAAGACGTTAGCTCCGCTGATATAAGCGTCCTGGAAAAAGCCTTGGAAAATTGTGTTATATTAAGAATGGAAGTTAGTAATGTTGTTCCTCGCATGGAAGAACTGCTTCGTAAAGGTGAAGAACTTGCCATCGAATGGGAGAATGAAAACGAAGAAATTAAAGAGAAAGTTCAAGCACAAATGAACGAATTACGAACAAATTGGCAGAACGTACTAGAACGTTTAGAATGCAACCAAATTGTGCTTGAAAAAGATATTGATAAAGTTAAGGATTTCAATGAAGACTTCCAAACCTTAAGCAACTCATTGAATGATATCGAGAAACAAATCCTTGACATCACATCAGAAGAAAATCCTGAATCTGCAGATAGCGATCTGAAGCAATTACAAGTGTTGGTAAGTCAAGCGGAATGCATGGAGGCTGAGTTAAGTTCCATCCTAAACAAGGGTTATTCCATATCAGCCAGGATTGAAGGACATGAAAAAAGCACATTAGAGGCTAAGTTAGGTGATTTGAACATGAAGCTCTTACAACTAAAAGAGCGTACAGTAAATGAAAAAGAAAGAAACGAAATTGCTGTTAGTGGAAAAGCTGAAGTTGAAGAAAGTATCCGGGTGTGTAGGGAGATTATCCAGAAGGCTGAGAACCTTGCAGTAACTTCCATGACACCTCCTTCGGTGGAAGAACAGCTCCAACAAGCTACCGAATTAGACAGTTTAATGGCATCATCAGAAAATCCTCTTGCTTTAGCTCTTCAGAAAAGCATCAAAACTCTCCCAAAATTGAAGCCACAAGAAAGAGAAGCACTTGCTGCTGAGATCAAGATTCTGGAAACGAAATGGGAAGAAGCACAGGAAGAAACACGAGGAAGGGTGGATACACTACAGAGGAAGACAGAAGTGTTGACGGAATGCGAACAAGAACTTGCAGAGTGCAGCAAACAGCTTGGAAGAATGCAGGAAGATTTGTTCAGTATTTCACCTGATACTCTACAAATGTCATCCCTGGATGATTCTAAGGTTAAGCTGGAGGATGTCTTGACAGAACTAGATGAAGCGGATACTTCTTTGAGTGCTATACTGGAAAAAGGAGGTGAAGAGTTGACAAACGTAACAGAAGATGAAGAGCCTATCTTGAAGATCCGCATAGCTGCTCTGGAGAATAGAACCCAAGATATTCGAGATGTTGCCACATTGCAACTGGCCGAGATAAAACAGCTTCAATGTGGCCAGTTGCAATATCAAAAAACATCTAGTGACCTTAGCTCGTGGCTTGGCAAACAAAAAGAAATTGTCACCGAGACTGTCGCTGGTGCCCTTGAAACATTGCCCACTGTCAAACTAGAGGAAATGAAGAAGCTTCAGTCTGAACTGGTTGACAGGAAGAAGGATCTCAAGGAATCTCTTGAAGTAGGAGGGAATCTAATTACAAAATTGAACAGTTCTGAAAAGGAAGTCATAGATTCTCAGTTAACAAGTCTTCAGAAAGAGTATGCAGAGCTAAGTGACCTGACGGTCGACAAAATTCAAGTCCTTGAGGATCAAGTTGCAGCTGTAAAAAATTTCGAAGATGAATTAGCAAAGTGCAAGGAACTAACTAGAAGGTTGGAAGAAGCAGTAACCAAGGAGCCAGTTAGTCTGGCAAATTGTACTGATATAGAGCAACATCTGCAGGAAATGAAACAGAAAGCAGAAGAGTTTGAAACAGAAAAGGAGCTTATCATTCAGTTTGCAGAGAAAAAGGACGTTCTGTTAACCTTTGGAAACGAGCCCGTAAGGTCACAGGCGGAGCAACAATTTACTGATGTGACGAGAAAGTGGGAATCATTGCAGCAACAATTTGAACAAAATTTAGCTGATTCTGAGCGCTCTTTCGTCGAGGAACAACAATTTGAACAAAGTCTGCAAAATGTTTTCAGTTGGGTAGAATGTGCAGAGAAAGAAGTCTCATCTACTCTGGAGTCAGTTTCAGAACTGAGTGAAATGGAGGGTAGAGCAAACAAGTTAAGAACTATTAGTTCGGAATGTTCATCATACGAAGATTTTGTTAAATCTCTCCAAGATAAAGTTCAGCATAGTCCTGCTCGTTTAGAGTCGAGCTACCGTGAAGATAGAGAAAGTGAACTTTCTTCTTTAGGAGCAAAAGTAGCAGAAGTACAGCATCAGGCCACAGTAAAGTTAGAAGAAGTTGAACAATGTGTGATAGCAGTGAACGGCGTGTCTCACGTTATCTCCTCATGCAAAAGTTGGCTGTTAGATCAGAAAGATCTGTTCATCGAAGAAATGCCCAGCGTTGAGAACAAAGACTTACTTGAGACAAAACTTTCTGTACTTATTCAGCTTGACATGGAGGTAGCAACCGAAATGCATAATGTCGAAGAAGCAAAGTGTAGTGTAAGTGACAAGCTGTCAAAGGTTTCTCAACAATTTAAAGAATCGCTTGACAGTGAACTGGAAAACGTTCACAATAGTTTCGAAAGGCTCCGTGTTCAAATATCATCTAAGCTCAGAACTTTAGGAGATCTTCTCAATGAAAGATCGAACTGCGAGAAACAAATTGAAGGATATGAAACGTGGTGCAAGGCGACAGAGTTGAAAGTACAAAACATACCATCAACCACTGGGCTTGAAGAGGGACTAACCCAACTCAGACAGCTTCAATCAGCGTTCAGTCAGAAGAAAGAAGAATTTCAGACCTTCTGCAACAGTTACAAAGATTCAAATTTGGCCATGGTATTCAACGATAACTTGAAGAATATCACGCAAAAATTATCAGATCTAGAAGTTAATATTCCTGAAAAAGTAACAGAGACAGAAAAGAAGATTTGTGAAGTTAATGAACAAAGAAAACTGTTGGAACAAGCCCTTGGATGGGTCCAAGAAGCACAAGAGATTGTTAACATGGACATAAACTGGTCGCTTGAACATTCCGTTGCAGACGATCAGCTGCAGAAGTTAGAAAACCTACGTCGTAAAATGGACAATGTCAGCCCTCAAGTTCAGTCCATGTTAGGAGCTACAACTCTCTTAGACTCCGTCAGTGATGAGGAAAAATATGAAGTGGCAAATCAGTTCGTCCAGCTGGAAAATGACTGGAAAGATCTGAACGAAAGTGAGTGCATGAAGGAGAAAAAGCTAAAACACTTTATTGAAGACAAACGTTTGTATACTGACAGTTTGATGCAGTGTAATGAGAAACTTGTCAGGTTTAGTAGTCTGGACACTAATGAGATCCAATGTTCTGCCGCATTGGAAGAGGTGTACCAAGATATTGAGCAGCAGAAGAAGTTGATTTCAGATCTCGAATCACAGCGGACGGATATTAAGTGCCACGAAGATACATGTGAACGATTGTTTCTTCATTCAGATTCATTGCGACCAACTGTGACTGAAAAATTAGAGAGGGTTAAAAATAACTGGCAGAGTTTAACTCGTACTGCATATTCTAAGAAAGAGCAGTTGCAGTCATGGGCTGCCGAACTCGAAGATTTTCACTCGCAGCTAAAGAACTGTTCAGACCATGTCACTGAAGCAAGGAAAGACCTTGAAAGTAAAGCTTCAACTTCCTTTGATATGCCAGCTGTAAGTGTTTCTCTTGTTGAACTGCGTCAGGCAAAAACCGACTTTGCTTCAGAGAAAGCAGCTTTGCAGAACTTGCTTCAAAAGGGTAAATCAGTCTTGGGAAAGGTAGAACAAGGATCGAGATCAGAAATCGAGAATACTTTAAATGAACTTCAGAGAGATTTTGATAACATCGCTGATGAAATAAATTTAAGAACCGATACAGCAGAACAACTTGCAAACGATATAGCGGAATTGGATCAAGAATCATCCCACTGTGAGTCTCTACTAACAATATACCAAGCTGCTGTTCCCAAACAAACAACTTGTGCTGTTGAAACCTTGGAAGACCAGATGGAAAAGCTAGTCAGGCTGCATCGAGATATGGAGTCACGTGATCGTTGCATTAAAGATCTGAAGGCCAAAGGTAGTAAAATGGTAGAGCAAAGCGGATGTGGTACTACATCAACACCACAATACCGTGCAGTTCAGCTGTGTCAAAACTGGGACAAACTCAAGGACACGGTAGCAGCAAGAATAACCGAGCTTCGAGATTCTGCACAGATAAAACACGATTTTGATCAAGATCTCGAAGTGAGTTTTGCTGAGATTGTTAGTGCTGAATCTGTCTTACAAGGCAAGAGCAGTGCTCCTTTAGCCGAACAAATTCAAGAAGCCGAATCACTTTGCTCAAGATTTGAATCATACCAAGGCAAAGTTGACCAATTATCAGAAAAATGTAAAACGTTACCAGACTCGGTTGTAGGACAGGAAGCGTGGAGTCCTAAGGCTAGAGTTAGCTCACTGCAGAAAAGATTGGATGAATCAATGCAGGTAGCCCAGAACAGGTTAAGTGATCTAGAACGTGAGAAAAATGACATGGCGACCCTTGATCATGAACTAAGTGATTTAAACGACTGGCTTGACAAACATTCTCCTTCCAAGGAAGGTTCTAATGTATTGGGCACGAACACTGTGGAAGAAGCGCTGTCGGATGTGCAAGTATTGTCTGATTCGTATGACGCTAAGGCTGCGATAGTTCATCAGCTTCTGGAAAAAGCTAAAGTACTTAGTAATGGTCCACAGAAAGAGCAAATGATACATGATTTGAGATCTCTGTCCAGCCGTCTTCATGATACGCACGAACAGCTAAAGGAGAAAGACAATAGGATACGAGAGGGGATCTCTCGGCGAAATCAGGTTCATGAAAGTATAGAACAATGCAGAAAAGAATTACACGAAGTTAAAGCGATTCTTGATAGTAATGACACATCAGCTCGGGAACCTGAATGGGTCACCGAGACACTTAGAACAAAAAAATCTCTGCTGATGCAGATTACAACCTTTGATCAGATTCTAACCTCAGCATCAAAGAACCTTGAAGACGTAAAGAATATGTTTGGAGTTTCTACAGAAACTGTTTTGGAGGCCGAACTGCGTAGTCTGACAGAAGAATGGCAAACTGTCCATGGACGACTGTCTGCTGACATTGCCGATCTTGAATCCGTTGAGAAGGTTCTTGAAGCTTTTGAAGATACAAGAAACATCTACCAGAGCCATCTTCTAGATATTCGTGAACCAACCGTGCAGTCCCTAACTGAACAAGCAGAGTTGCCTGTAACAGAAGAGGAACTGGCAATGTGCAGAGATCTGCAACCTACCTTGGCCGAAGAGGAAAAAGCTTATAACACGTTACGCGAGCAATGCACTGCCATATGTAAAGAAACCGGGCCGAATGGAAGGGAGATCGTTGCTACAAGAGTTAAAGAAGTCCAGGAACTGAAGGAAGAACTGGACACCGTGTTTCACGAGCGCTTTGAGGCGTTAAAGACAATTGTAGCTGAACAGCAAACTCTTGAAGGGTGGCTTCAAGCCTCGGAGGCTGCACTGGAGGAAGGTATTAACCTGACAGATGAAGAGATGATTACCACGGACGATGAGCAGAGACTTGAGCAGAACATTCACAAGCTTCAGTCGGTAATTGCGAAGCTGGATGACTACAACGCATATAGCCAGATGTTCTACAACACATCCAGAGGCGCAGAGATTCTGCGCAGATGCAATGAAATAGCTGAGCTGAAGGAAAAACTGGCAAGAGTTGAGGAAGAGCAGATGAGTAAGAAAGAACTTACGGAAAAGCGCAGAAAGTTCGACGAGAAAGCGAGCGAAGTGGAAGCGCTGCTTGAGAAATGTGATGTCACCGATGTAAAGACCATGACTGCTCCCGAGACAAGAATAGAGGCTGACAGAATTAAGGTAAGAAGTGGTTGTTTTAAACCATGAAGATGCACTAATTCCATAACGGTATCGTCACGTGATGGAGTTCTTGACACGTCACATACGTATCTGCTGACCGCTTATCAACTCATTTGTCATGCTTATATTTTTATCTGCGCGTGGAATGCTGTTAAAGTAACCAGTAACCTGTTCACTAATATTGCCAATTGTTGTGTCAGCGTGTGAATATTAACTCATACTTACTAATCTGTACATGATCGTAGCTTCACAAACACTGGACGCTAACACAATCGTAAAGTGTTTAACCAAATATATATGCAAAAAAACTTGTAAAATGTGTAAATTGTTTGAGTCATTTAATTTAATTTTATATCAGTACATTTATAGTAACTTATTGTGTGTATGTAGAGATGTACTAAAGTTATATACACATGAAACTGAGGTCTTGTCCTCACTAATCCGTTTTCGTTTGAAAACGCATACTGTTTTATGCGTTTTTGCCGATTGTCCACACTAAAAAGAACCGGAAATGGAGGCTTTCGAAAACGCTTCCTAAAGTGCAGGCTTTTTGAAAACTCGAATTCTTGGCCTGAAATCGGTGTGTTCATGGAAAAGATTTATGTAAAATACTGAAATTATCATATGATCATTATCAGAGAGGTTAACTCTGATATGCTAGGAGTTAACCCAAGACAAGTGATTATCGTTTTCGACATTTTGCGGTAATCTTATTAAAATTATTAGTTTTTGTTCATTCAGTTTTCGAAATACTGAATAAAAATTAAATGAAATCGTGTCGCAGAGAGTTTTATTCTCCATTGACCCGCACTCAGTGTCACTGACACCAGCAACACCCAAGCGTTTGCATACGGTATATCTGCGAAACCATTAAATGGTTACAGTTATCGAAAAGTTTTTGGGTCAGTTAACACTGAACTCGAAGTCATTGTTCCCCATTTTTTGTTCATTTTTAACCACGGGCAAATCCTTAAGCCTAGTTTCTCAAAAAAAGACAACTAGAATTTTGTTCGTTGGTGGTAGGCCAAGTACTGGGATTGGTCATCCAAAGATGGTATGGTATGTTTCTCGCCTTTTGTGTGTAGGTTTATAGTTCAATGTTTAGAAACGTTAGCTGAAATCATCCATACTCACGATGGAAAACATTTTTTATGGTGAAACGCATGCCTTATCGACGTCAGTATCCGTTCAGATACATTTCTTGTTTCTTTTGCATTCTCGCCCCGTTTGCTTCCCGTCTATTCTGTAAACTAATTATATTTTATGATATAATTCGAAAAGCTGGTATATTTGCTAGTTCTGCAATTTTAGCACTGAATTGTGTTTTATTCATATATGGAAAATTGTGAGAATTTCTTTTTCGTAGTCCGGACGTGTTACAACAAAGAAATTTTCAGTGCGTGTGATTGTGACCAGGCAAGAAAAAGCCAAGCACCTGTTCATGAACGTGTGCTACCTGTCGTTGATATCAAGGAAGTCAAACTCCGTTTTACAACCAACCACGAGATTTTAATGACGACCCGAACCTATTTCGAGTATGGCGAATGTCCCTAAGATTTTCTATTTTATCTGTTGTGAAGGGAATCTGGTAAGTAATGAAGTGATCATATCTATCAATCCGACGCTTAGATATTATCGAAAATTAATCTTTAATTATATACTTGGCTCCGCTTTGAACCAAGCAAAATATTGCCGTTTAATTGTAACAGTAACATCAACACTCTCTGTGGTTGCAAGTTTCTATGGCTAGAGAAAACAGCGGGAAATATTTCAGCGTAGATTAAAATGATTTGCATAAAATTTGTGTTTTAGGAGGCAGATGCAAAGCATATTTGAATATTCATTAAGCTGAGGAGTTTCTGGTTCATTTCCCGTTAAGTGACAATGTTTGGTTGTAGTTTTTCGTGGCAAACGTGACTTTTGTTCACTCACAATAATTCTGGATTTTGTGAGTCCATGATGAGGGATGTTCGCGTTTCTCCATTTATTTCACTACATCTTCGGGCAAACAAGTAGGCAGCAGTTTATTTTTAAACTCTGATTTTATTGGTTTGAAATTAGTCTTTGATCGCGGGCCGTAAAATGTTAATTTCTGACTTTATTCCCTTCGAAAGCCGAACGGGCAGAAAAGAATGACCAAGAGAACGCCGGAAGCGAGGTTAGTTTATCTTCTGTTATTGACTGGTGTGGGATATAAAATAATATTTTTTTAT
>JANVCK010090550.1:0-11950 GCA_026546655.1 Epizoanthus illoricatus | reverse complement strand
ACATTCATATTTCAGTAACATATTGTGCAGTAAACAATCAGTATAAAACCGAAATAAAGGTCATTTCCAATACCATAGTATATAGTCATCGGGAGAGGCAACTTGATTTTTTTTCTAGATTTCTATTGTTTTAACAAAACTGTATGTCTTAACAAATCTTAAAGTCGGCTTTCTTGTCAGTTGACCTGCCAGCATTCAATCATAGTTCAGTCACGTCCCGAGACCAATTTCCTGATCGAGGAAGACTACAAAAAGAAAGAAAAGGGCATAAAATATCTTCCTTATCCATTTTGTGAATGACGTCTTAATGAATTAACATTTGGAAAACCAAGCACCCAAGCCCAACGAAGCAGTATCCTAGAATTTGGTGTAGCAACCCCATCGAGCATGTCTTGACTGTGACTTCTTTGATCCCCGCCCTGACTCAACCCAGCCAAACCATTTCCGATCCACTCATTCAGTGGCAATGAATCGTGATTGGTTGCAAGGTGTCACAAATCACGTGACTGCATTGGGAATCATAATTGCATGTTGTGGGACCACTTCCTTTCGAATGATGCACCACCGGTAACAACAAACCGGATGGTCTGAAGTAAGTAAAACAAGAAAACCGTCGGGGGATGATTTACTTTGCGAAAATGATAAATTACAACTCAATAAATTCATCAGCGAGACCTGAATGTGGATTCCATTGCGCAGGCAACTTAGGTCTGGTTTTAAACGTCGTCAGGTCAGAACATTCTGCTCCCCGCAACCTTCGCTCTCGCTTCCCGTGCTTTTCCCTGCCTTCAGCTTCCCGTCTCACTCGCCCTTTGTAATTGGAAATTACAATGCGCCAGGTCTTGCATTTATTTCCCACTTCCCGCGTCCTCTCAGGAATCCCACTGCCCGCCCTTCACCCCGTCCCGCGTCCCGTACACTTCCCGCCCAATTTATCCCGGTCTCCCACCCGTTGTCTAATACCTCCCCCCTCCGGCCCCTCCCCCCAACAACAACCAAGTAATTTTTGGACTACACGTAACATCAGTTGTGGCTGTGTTCTCTTAATTTTGATATTGATAGTTTCAAAACCCCGTTACATCATAGGGTGCATTATATAAAATCCGTGAACGTGAAAAAAGTGGAAATCGAACCTTGAAAAGCCTTGACGTTCTAAATTGCTGAATAAATCTATTAGGTGTAAACACTGAAGGGCTATTCTCGCTTTGTATCGCCGTCTCGTTCTCGCTGTTTTGCACGGCAAGCGCACTCTCCATAGAAACAAGTGAGCTGGCAGTCGAAGGACAAAGAGTCAGCTGTTTCCCATACTGACGTGATTTCTTAACAGCAACTATCTGAACTGTCTGTAGCATTAGTCACAAGACTTTATCCTGTCAGCCTGTTGGCCGGGACGTGCACTTAAAACGCGCCTCGTCATAACCATTTCTGAATCGCCACATGCATAACTTAACTCGTTATCCATGATCGACAATGATCGGCTGAACTGGGCGGGAACCACCGATGAATCCTGATGAGCCCGTCATCACTTGCGGTCAGTAGGCATGGCCCTTCCCCATCATCACCAATAGCAACAGCATTTATTTTGTTCACTCCACTGTGGACAACTGCACTGACTTGTCGAAACTACAGGAAAATAAATAATCAAAGCAGTAATTAGAGCGTGTTCTATTGGGATCAACCCAGGAGCAAACGCGTTTCAATCAAAAATGGTTGGAAAAGTGTTATATTGGGACACCTCAACCAAACCAACCAAAACCAGTTTAGGTTGAAAAGGTTGATCCCAATAGAACACCTTAATAGTCTGTGCAGTAGGATTCAGAAATAGCTAATGCGCATCTCTTTCTAGGAAAGAATCGCAGATACTTTTTCTGCAGGTTCAATTTTTAAAAATACAACTTTATTTCTATTACAAGGAAATATCTCGAATATTAGACTTTTTCACGAAGCTCGACCTTTGTATACATTTCTAAGGCGGACGACTTAAACCCAGTCAGTTTCGGTAGGATAACCGCATCTCTTTTGAAACGTTTGCCAAAAAACTTTATACCTGCCAGAACGACCTTATAATACGCGAGTATGTCGTTTGCATCTCGTGTGATTCAGTCCAGTTGGTTTGTGTTGGTTGTTCTCCTCAGCGGGAACGTATGTTACGATGGTTATCCTCCGAGTCCTGTTTCAGTTTAAGGTTTTGAAAATACTCCATTCCAACTGATACGAAAACGATAGAACCTCGCATTTGCTGTGACAGTGCTGTGTTCGACTTCGCTGTCATGATTACAGCACTGTGCACACTAGTGTAACACTGCCGTACCACTCTTCCTGTGTACATGGCTGAACAACTCTGTCACCTGGCTCTGTCATCAGCGGCCCCTCCTATTATATATTTGACAGACATGTAACAGTTAAATAACACCCATACAAAGTAATATGCAGAAAGTGTCCTGATTCCAGATTGGTCAGCTTTGTTAATGCGCGACACTATTGATGTCCCTAATTAAGCAGGAAGGTCTCTCGAGGGACCCATTCAGGAGTAGGGGGATCAGGCCGGGCCTGTCACTCTCTGTCTCCTCTGGAGCTAAAACTCAGCATTTGAATAAAAATGTACTTGAGTATCTCTTAAATGAAAAGGTAAATCTGGAAGCAGTTGCGCCAACTGTCTGATTTGTCTTGAGCTATAATTTATTTTTCTGCATCAAAAATGTCACTAGCTCCCCCCCCCACACAAAAAAATAGGTGTTCAAAAATGTTGTGTAGGGGTGGTACCGTGTGGTGGTACAGTTGTGTCTGATGAAAACAAGATATCTGGGAAATTTTTTTTAACCTGCTCCCTAACCAAGCACAAGTACATTTTTACATGAAATTAGTTACATATTTGTCCTATCATGGTCCAAGACATTGATAATTAACACAGTAACAAGGATGCTGATATATTACAAACCTGCTTTTCCCATGGCCCATTAACATGGTACAGGTACACAGTCCCAGTATTTACTGCCATGGCAACGAGAGATCCCCTCACAGCCAAGCACTCTCGCATTTGTATATCACCCGTTGACTGGCCGAGTGTAGAGAAAACATACTCTGCTGCACAGTCTATGATCATATCTGAACCAATGCACTGTAGCTCCCTGAAATTATTCATCAACTGATAAGTTTTGAAGGTTCATAGGTCTCCCCTACATGGGCACAGCCAATAACAGATTTTGTTTAATTTGTTTTCTGTCGTTGACTCTCAAACCACAGGTACTCCAGGCTCTCTTAGTGAATGACACAGATGGCTGTGTACTCTCACTTGTACTGCCCAATAGATCATTTGAAGGAGCTGAAATCAGTTATATTATATGGAAGAGGGTAATTACACCAGAAAATGTTGCCAATTGGAATAAATATTCTGTATGAATGGAAGATAAAGTTATCTTAACCACAAACTGTTGCCAAATTGTGTTATTTTGGTAGTTGGAGCTTTATTTCGCTTGTTTACTACTGACAAATCATGATATTTTGCTCAATCTCATCCAATAATTGTTAATTATTATGTAATAGTATTATTATTATCATCAATATATTTATTACATTTAATTATTATATAGCAAGCTGGATTCTCAGGTCTGTAACTAAATCCCTGCATTGTGATTGGCTGAAGCTAGGTCTGTATTTCACCATACAGACTTTTTACTATACGGACTTGTGGACTGGCAACTTGATTGTTTGTTTTGCAAACATTTCTTAAGCAAGAGAAAAAACATACAATAAAAATCTTAATAACCTTGTTTGGTCGGTCTGTATGGGAGAATAGTTTGCCCTCAGTCTTTCGCACAGACCTTGCTTTGCTTGGTCTGTACCGTCAAGATTTTGGACAAAATATTCTCCCGTACAGACCTCCCACTCAGTTATTAAGATGTTTTCATTTATTTATTGTATTTTGCCACATTTATAACAAGCAAAATAATAATACCATAATTAATAATAACAATTAATAATAATAAACATAACTTGCATCCCAGTTGATAATCTCCCCCTATCCAGATAAAAAATGATTAAACAGGGTAATAATAATTATTGTTATTACTAGTAGTAGCAGTAGTATTAGTAGTACTAGTAGTAGTACTAGGATTGTTAAGTCATGGGCAAGGGCTAAGGGTCTATATTCTGCAATTAAAATGAAGTTTTTAAGATTTTAACTGACTGTCTTCCTTTTGGTCAGAATAAAGAAAAGAAATGAGAAAACATGGGACACATTGCCATTCTCTTCCAATCACCAATATTTACCTTTTTGCAATTAAAACAACACATGGGACTCAGATCATAGAAAATTCAGAAAGGGAAGGGCAGTGGAAAGAGTGGCCCCCGGGAGTGGCAAAAGAGCTCACCCCTGGGACATCTGGCATTTACTCTATTTGTCAACTACAACGTACCAAACTACAATCCTGCCATCACAGGACAGAGCCATGGCCACATTTCCACGCAGGAAAGCACCAACAAGTTCACTGTTGCCTGTTGGAGGCAATGCTACCTTCAGAAGATTTTCCCCTGTTTTGCATGACCTGTTACATGAATGACAATTAGAGTACATTAGATCTGACATGCAAGAACATATCAGTCAGTAGCTTTGGGGCACTGGACTATCTCTGCCAAGTTGGTTACTGATACATTCTTCACAGACTTGGTTTGGGGCTGTCCAATTTTCAATACCCCACCCCACCCCCTTGCAACAATATGTGCTAATGTTTACCTCCATGTGTAACACTTTCTTGGAAAATTTTGAACACACCCCCACCCCCCCCCTTGGTATTACTAATATTTGGACAGCGCCTTTATTGTATAATATAGTGAATAAATTAACACATCTGTCACACTTACCAAAGGTGTACAATGCCACTAGCTGTAGATGCTAAAAGTTTGTCTTCCCACAAGGTAACACTGTTGAACCAGGCACCTATGATCTGCTGGGAATGCATGCATGTTCCCTGCACATTAAAATAAATTGGATAAAAATTGAGCAAACAAAAACAAGCTTACCACTTAATCCTTTCAGCCCCAGATACCACAAATGTCATGTTGCTTAATTATCCTTAGTTGTTTCCACATATGAGAACTTTAATACACATTCATAATATTTGGGGGAATCTCATAACTCATATAAAAAAACAGACGTTTCTGATCAGTTCCTTTTTCTCATTTCCAAATATCACAATTTTATATTACTACTGTACGGAGATGATAGATGTTAGTAAATACCTGGCACTTGAAAGGTTAACAATTATACTTTCTATAATTTTACCAAAAATAATATGCAAACAGTACTACCTGTATGTACCACTGTAGCAATATGCCCAGATTTCACAAAGCCTACTGTACACTTAAATCATCTTAGAAACCAATCCATATATGGTATGTAAACAAAAAAGCCTCATCTATAAACATTATCTGATTTCATTATACCCTCCAGTGTCAGTTTGTTGCTTCTTATTAGCCCCAAATGCTTCCCTGCAGAACAAAGATTAATAGCACATCCTATCTTCTTGTAAAAAGGTTGTAATTCACATTACTTTTGTGCAACGATTTGAACAATAAATAAAACCTTTAAAAAATAATTTACAACAGATTGCTGCTCCCAATAAACACACATTACACACACTAAAAGAATGTTTCTCTCAATACAAATACTAACTAAAAGATGATTTGCAAGCATAGGTATACATGGCAAATGTTGTCTTACTAAATTCTCCTTACTATTCTCATAAAATGGGTTTAAAGACATTGATATTTATCAAATCTTTCTACAGCTTTTTGTGATCAATTTCTTCATTCTCAACCTAATGAGTTATTTCAGTCTTATATTCTAATGGTACAATATATGTGTTAACACCAAAATATTGTCCACACAACACCAGAAGATCTCTGCAGTAGTTCATACCTCAGTTATGTCCCAGACTTTCACAACTCCGTTATGAGCACAAGAGGCAACAGTGTTGTTCAGCACTGCTACACCTTTCACTGCACTTGAATGACCTCTCAATATTGACAAACAATCTCCAGATTCCATATCCCAAATCCTTACTGTCATATCCACAGAGCCTGACACAATTAAGTCATGGGGCTGTTCTTTTTGATAACAGATTCCTACAAACAAATTTATCCCAAAACACAATCTTCTGTTTACAACTGCATACATTCTGCATACAACATTATTTGCAAAATCTGAACATCCAACTCTCACTCTCTTGGTTTTCCTTTCAGCGGTTTTGATACTCTGACAAAAATGATGGGAGGGGGCAGATTTAGCAATTCAAATCCAAAATTCTGTTGTTTACATTTTAAAATGTACATGACTGTAACTAAAAAGTGGACAAAGAGCTCCTCAGCTCCTGTTTAATTTTCACACTAGTTAGTTAGTTCCTGCCTCCCTTCTTCCTGTTTTCCACCTCTTTTTCTGCTCTCACCTTCTATTTCACATATTTTCTTTTCTTTCCCAACCTTCCCACAAAATCCAATTGTGCCTACTTCACATTACCTGGTTTCAGTCTCAGTGCAATGGCAACAACTGGTCGCACATGTCCTGTCAGAACCTTGAGACATACAGCTGTCCAGCCATCCCAAATTGTTACTGTCCCATCTTGATTACCAGACACTACCTTGTCACCTGAAAACTTTGCATCCAAAATGGCACCTACATAATAAAAGAAAATCCACAGTGCATTTAGGTTATCAGTTCCAATATATTTTCAGAAGTTACAGCCTGCCTGCAGATGCTAATTTTCCTTCACTGTAAAACTGCATTTGGAAAGCAATTTTAATTTACAGTTGAACACATACATCAAGAAATGACTTCTTCAAATATCATGCCTTGACCAGCATGTGACAGGGCTAAATAATGCAAAGTGCAAACAAAAATCTCTTATCATAAGGCTGCCATAAAAACTTTTAATCTGATAATACTTCAAAAGAACTGGAGTTGTTCTACCGAAGTAACATTTTTTCTAAAAGATGTACAAAAATATCGAGGTTCATGAAACAGTCCTAAATTCTATAAATATATTTCTCTTCTACCGAACAAAAAAGTATACCAGTGATCCTTACCTTGAACTGAATGTAAGAGGAAATATATTATTGGTTGGACACACGCTAGACTGAAAATCTGGCAGTCTGAACAAGTTTGGCATGTGGTCTAAAGTGGGAGATTGGGAAGATAAAGAAGTCGTGTGGCCGGGGGAAAAAAAATATCCCACTTCACAACTGCACACCAAAATTTGCTCAGACTGCCTGATTTTCAGATTTCTGGTGAAGGAAGGGTCTGTTTTGCAGTCTAGACATGTGCAGTAGTTATTTTCAGGCCTGTCCTGTATGACGAAGTGCAACATCATAGTTGTCAACCTGAGGAAATTAAAATGCGGGAGGCCTGTAGGCTGGGGGGTTCAGACAACCTCCCTCCTACTCGGTGCCGAGGTCTGCCTGGGAAAGGCTGACAGCTAATTTGTGGAGCAAGTACTTAGTTGTCACTTTGGAGTGACGTTAGTGGCAACAGTTTAGATACCTAGCTGGTGTGCATGTTTTTCTTAAACACAGGGCAAAAATATACTGCAGTATCCAAATTGAAATTGTTTTAAAATATATATTATTATTTTATTCTTGTGTCAAGAACAATAGTCACAAAACATAAGTCATCACACTGTCATCTTATCTGTTGGCACTTTGTTGACAGAATGAATGAATGACACAGCATTCAGTTTGTCCATATGCTACCTCTGCCAATACTGGCTATTTAGCTGCATCAGTTAAACTATTGTTGTTGTGAAACAAACTGCAATGTTACTTAGAAAGATCAATGAAACCTTCTAAGTTCAACTGAGAGTATACCTATCAAAATGCACAAAATGGTGTCTCAGAGAGCCAATTTTTCAAAAATTTCCCTGGGGAGCATGCCCCTGGCTTGCAAATTGGAGAATAAGGAAAGAAACTCCTGTCTTCAAGTGCATACAAAAGACAGCTAGCTGGACTGATGAAATGATGGCACTAAAATGTGGGAGAAAACTTGAGATGAATATGGAAGATTTGGGGATATTTTATCATTGTGGGATTCGTGCTGGACTACTAGCTATACAAATGCAATAAATACTGTCAAATTTCTGGGGAATTTGCAAGGGAGGTTAACCCTGGGTATGTCACCAATGCATGCATTGTTAAATATATTACAAATGTTTTACATATAGAATATTTTACAGTTGGTGTGTGTAATCTGTAACTGTAATTAAGGATCTAACTACTGAACAAATGTAAAATCTTTACTGCACCGTCTTGTTCATTGATTACCTTTAGACATTCCTTGAAGAGTAACAACTAAACACGGCCAGTGGCTTACATTACGACCCCTGTACCAGTCCTTATATACCTCATTCCAGTTAGGACTCGACGGGTCTCTTCTCTGTTCCGATGCACTGGCAGTAATTTCTGAGCTGGCGTTGGAAACTCCATCCCCTGTTTTTATTAGTTTCAAATCACTGTTGACACTTTTTTCACTTTCAACGATGAATGCAAGAAAACTTCTATCGCAGCCCAACAATTCTAGTAAAACATCCCTAGGAATGTCTCTCAAACACGCATTTTGCCACAAAACACGGTACTTCGCTTGGTCGTGAAGGTTATGCCATATTCGACAAACTTGTCGTGATTTAGCCAATGAAATTGCGTCCAAATGGCTGATAATTTCATCCTGTATCTCCACAGGCAAGTCTACTATCTCCATTTACGGTGCAAAACGATAAAAGCAGTCATTTTCATGTGGAATTACTTTCCTAATCCTTCAGACCGCCATCATAGCCAGGCGCCTGCTGTCATGCGTAGAACCTGGTCGCATCGCTTGTCCACGGATGGCCCTGGGAACGAGACCGGGAACTACAGACCAGTGTGACCGTGAACCCAGAGGCCAGAGGTGTGAACCTTTGCAGGTATGGATCGGGTGCGTACGATAGATTCCAGTCAACCTGAGGGAAATTTATGTTACAAAGAGAGCCAGTTTGCCCAGGGTATTTGAGAGGGACTGTTCATTGAGTGTTCATTGTCAGTACTGTGACTATACACTCACGATCACTGTTCTACACGTCTGTTCTCGGCTCTGCAGATCTCGCAGTCAAGCATTCTCTGCATGTACTCCAGGATATGTTCTTTCCTTTCCGAAGAAAAGGAACTGTGATTGTTTTCTCAGGTAAGGAATTCTGACTTAAGTTGACAAATCTCGATTTACCCGCGTTTCTTACAGAATTTCGTAATTAGTGACCAAGTCCCCCTCTAAGCAAGGAGACCTTTCGCCCATCCCCTCACGAGATAGACCAGCGGTAACTTTGTTTTCTGTGCATCTTTTGGGAGTGTTGTAAAAGTGAAAAGAGCGAACACAAAGTGAAGAATAGGGACCAGTCATTGATTAGAGGAAGGGGGAGGGGCTGGTGCAAAATGGGGGGGAGGCCTTAATTTTTTTCAGGCATGAAAAGGGGTATTTCGTAAGAAACATTAGCAAAAATTAGTACGGGTACGTACGATAGATTCCAGTCATTAGCCCCTCTAATTAATGACCGGTCCCAAAATACTTTGTATCTCTTGACGCTTGCATATCACCATATGTATATCCGGATCTTAAGGGGCAGACTATTTGATACTGTGTGAGGGAGGGTGGGGGGAAAGGGGGGAGTGGAAAATTTGTAAAAAAATAGCAGGCCTACTTCTGCCTTCTGGCCAAAATAGTTGCCCCAAACTTGTTCTTCATCCTCCCCCCCCCCCCTCAGCGGTATCAAATGGTGAAATGGTCCATCCCAACAAAGATCTGACTCTACTTCAACGTTCACGAAATTATGCTCACGCTGATAAGTAAAGTTAGTTCTAGAAAAAACACTAACTGTTCTGAAAATTTATGACTCAGTAAAATTTACCATACACATAAATAGACTAGATAACCTGATATCACATGGTATACTTCCACCACAACATATGCAATCTTTTACTTCCGCAATTTTGTTTTTACCGACAACGCTTAACGACACGAAGATCATTCTCGTTCCCAGAGCCTTGCTCGTTCTTCTGACAGTGCCCACATTATGTCGTCCAGCGGTATTTGTAGGCGATAGGCTCTGGTTTTTCTCAGAAAATAAAGGTCCGTGATTGGCTACAATAACAATGCCAAAAAACAGAAGTGGCGGTTGAAGTCGGGGCTGAAGTTCAGCGACCTTCAGAAATCACAGAATAACCGCCACAAACCTTGATGTAACGATAACGGTTGGCAAGCCTCGTGAACACTGGATTGGTGTTTCTCGTTTGCATCAAATTTACCGTTAGAAAGTGGTTGGTTTTCGTGGTTTGAGTATTTCTTCAAAATCTTGAAGAAATTGTTGTGAAGCAAACCAGAGCCTTTGTTCGCCTACAAATACCGCTGGATGACATTGCGTGGGCACTGTTAGAAGAGCGAGCAAGGCTCTGGGAACGAACCGGAAGATGGGTTCGGCAATCGTCATACTCGGCCTCATTCTCAATACTAAAGAAGGGCCCACTCGTTCATCCCTTCCAGTGCCTACTGTTCAAACGTTTTATAACGGACTGATAATACATCAATCACAAGCGATGCCTTCTATTGGCCAGATTCGATCACGTGATTCTCGCCACCGTGCGAAGATCAGGCGGTACAGTCAGTACAGGGGTCACATTAGACTTAACACAAGTCGACTCACAGATAGAAGATACTCACGGAAAATAAAGTAAACGGAGCGCGAAGCGCGAGGTCGAGCGCGTTAGCGCGAGCGAGTCCTTGAAGTGCTAGGGTCACATAATTCCTAATAGAAAACCGTGCATTTGAGTATCATTTATTTTCACTGTCAATCCCATTCTTGGATACCCAGGGACAATCCGTTCGGGGAGAGAATAAGTTATAGATTGAAAATTAATAGCTTGATTTAGAGCCGAGAAATATTTTTGATATCCTGAAATACTTGCTTTTCCGCCCATCGAAACAACGAGTGGAACCTTTGGCTAGATAATTGTGTGCGTTTGAATGAAAATAGTTTCGTGACTTGTAAGCACGCCAAAACTGAGTAAACAAACTAGCAATCATGTGCCCAAAGAAGAAAAAGTAATATGCGGAAGGCGGTTACACAGACCGTGAAATATATTTATTCGAATATAGAAAATTTTAATAAATTAATAAAATAAATTATTTAATAAAATCTTAAAATATTTTTTTATCCAACAATGCTTTGCTTTTATTGTCATCGTGATATAGGCGTCATTAAAATTCGGAACACGGAACATTCAATTCCAGACCTTGCGGGAAGTTCCAGAATATTCTAAAACATTCCAGAGTACTGACCCGATCAGTTCAAAATATAACGTAACATCTTTTCTAACAGATTTTAACAATTCAGCAAGCAAATATGTAAACCTCTTTCATGGACGAAAGCTTTTCAACCTTTTTTTGTAAGGGAGTCTCTACTGAGCTTCCAACCAGGCCGAGGCAGCTGACTTGCTTTTGAAGGAGTTTTGCACGAAAATTAACAGTTTTAATTTATTATATTTAGTTTCAGTTTGCCTTTGTCTATTGCCTTTAATATCTGAGCATTTTTCTTTCCAGATATCTAACGGTACCTTTAGCAGCAACAGAACTACACGCTATAGTGGCGATTACTAGATTTTAATTTTACAATTTAAGCGGATTTATTTTCTTTCAAAAACCTGTTTCAAAACGGCTGGTATTATTTGCAGGTTGAAGATTGCAGGTTGACACAAGAAGTTGACCAGATGGGGACTTCCGAGAACAGCAAACAGCGAAACAGAAATTTTTTACACCTCAAAATAAAAACTGTAAAATCCGAGCAAAGTTGTAATGTGGATTTTGCTTAGCCTCGTCCCCAGGCATCTGCTCGGGGTTGTTTCTCGGGAATTGGTAGCGGCGCGGTTGCTAATGTCTTTCTGG
>JANVCK010090328.1:0-11955 GCA_026546655.1 Epizoanthus illoricatus | reverse complement strand
AAACCTTTCCTGGGGAGCATGCCCCCAGACATCCCTAGAAACTGTAGCGATTCTTTGTTGTTATTTACTCACAACATAACAGGTATAATTCCTGTGCAGACAACCCAGCTACAGGCCTCTGCTGTTTGAAATAATAACAAACTTTAATATTATATGGCTGATTAATTTCGTGCGTTGTGATTGGTCAATTTCAGGTCCGTAAGTTGCCGTACGGACCTCTCGCTTTCGAACGGCTGTCATTTGTTTACTTTTTCAAGGTTTGTTTTGCAAACAAAAGTTCCAAATGATCAACAAAGCCATATAATAAACATCTTATTAGCCTCATTTGGATCCTGGTTTTGTTTCCCTTCCCTGTTCCATGACCCGCGCGCTTCGCGCTTGGGTTACAAAAAGGAAGGGGAAAAACTCGGTCCATAACTTACCGTACGGAGCGAGCAAACGAGGCTAATAAGAGGATGTAGTTGTATTTACTTTTTCAAGAATTCTAAAATGCATTTTTAACTTAATGTTGTGTATTAATCAGATGAAGAGTGGAATGGGGAGGGGTTATGAATGGAAGGTATTGCCTATACCAAGCTAATAGATCTATACAACCCAGATGAGGGGAAGGACGGAGTTTATAACGAGGATTTTATGGCAATTGATAATTGTCTTAAAATGTTCTTTCAAATTTCGAAGTGTAAAACCAATTAATTTGCTTTTGCAGGAAAAGGCATGTCAACCTTTCATTTTCAAATATTTTAAGAAAGCTGATCATGACTAGTGCTTTTCCAACTGTACGCTAAATAATATCAAGAAAGCTTCAAAGGAATGGGGTGGGTCATGATGTTTTTCTGCTCTACAACTGAGGTGGGCCATATGTAATCAGGCTTAAATTTAAGGGTGGGTCACAACCTTTTAAAATTTGATTTCCATCATCCCCTGTACTTTATGACCAGTCCCTTACTGTCGAGTACAGTATGAAGAAATTTCGAGCTCATTATACATTGAGCAAGTTCATGTATTCACCGACAAAGTACAAGCAAGAGTGCTATTCAAGTTGAGTAGGCTCACCCAGAACCAAACACAATTACAAAGACACACTTGTGATTTCAAGTCTGAGACTACACAGACCAAATTTAAATTGTGAAATACTTAATGAAGCAACAAAATAACATGTCATTTAGTGCATCTATAACGTTCACTGTTTAGCCACCTATAATCTCTCTCTCTCTATATATATATGACTCCCATGTCATACAACTATTTCCATGTGATAAAAAGTATAACGCATGGCTTTTCAGTGCGTTGTACTTTTTATCATATGGTTTTCGCGCTTGTCACAGAGTATAGTATGACCACGTGGTACAAATAGACCAATCAGAATCGAAGGATTAGTACAACGTACAAAACTTGAACATTGCAACATAATACCAAATATATGTCAAATGCTGAATCGGTATAACCTCGTGGCCACACGATTGCTACAGCTAGGATTTTCATTTCTGCGCACATTATATGGTTGTTGACTGGTGTTCTGTGGAATATGAGTTTTTGCGCACCCGAGGGTAAGCAAAAACTCATGTTACACAGAAAACACCAGACAACAATGGTTTTGTTATATCGTAATTATTAATGCTAACTAATTTGGAGCGAAGAACTCTGCACCTATGGGACATGAGTATTTGTTTCCGGAAACAAAAAATTGTTTGACCAATCAGAGTGTGCGTACTATTTGAACGATATAACAAAATCATATGTTACGCAGTCGGAATATTAAATGGTGCGGTTACCAAGAAAGCAAGCAGATGTGACCCAGTCGACTGCTCGGTACATTCGGGGCAGCGCGGTTACCAGTTTGGTGACCAAGTAAACCGCGCGAACGGCGTGAAGAAGATGATTGGAACGCGCAAGCTAAAGAGTACAGGTGGTAAAGCGAGTTCCCAGATAACAAATCCCGACAAAGCTTGGAGACTCAGATAACGGATCACGGTCAAACATTAGCAAACTTTTTGGTTTTAAAAACGAATCACATAGTTTATTTCGGTAATAACGCATCACGTCGTTCCTTTCGATCGCAGACGAATCACGAGCTTATTTTTGTCCTTTCACGGATCACAGATTTCATTTTAACCTCGATAACGGATCACGTACAAGCCCTTTACCATCCTGAGGCTAGACAGTTCATGTGGGGAAGTTTCCGTCTCGCTTGATGAGACATCAGCAGATAGTGATACGAATAGCGGCGATATCCCCACCCAGCTGGCCAACCCTCCTCATATGAACGCAACGGAAACACGCTTGAGGTGAGATCTCGAGAGGGTGGACAACTCAACCTTATCTTCAATCCATGTAATACGTATGGCATCAGAAGTTAGTTTTTAAGGCGACAAATGGTTTCCAGGTATGTTCATAAAAGTTGGGTTTTTTACAGTTGGTTGTGGAGTTTGATCAAACATGTTGGCTCTTTTGAACGAAATGAAAAACACACCTTGAACCAAGAATTTGTTTGTACTTATCCGGCCTCGATCTGGCTTAGCGGGTCCCGCCCACCTACCGAGCTTACATAAACAGACCCTCATAGGTTTCCGCTATATCAAGTGCACTGTCAATTGTATTTGAAAATCAAGCAGGTGTTTTGCTAACGGCCTCGGCTTTCCCTTTGTTTTTCATGTATTATGTTCTGATTGATGTTTATTGTTTTAATGACAGTGGCATGCTTCGGATTGTCATTTTTCTATGGAAATGTATGCATCAGTGCACTGTATATATGTAGATCTCTTTTCTCTCGTATCTCTGCTATTGCTAGGACTGAACTTCTCGTTCATCCAATCGTACTTATTCTAAGTGCACCCTATCACTTAGTCACTGTTCGTTGCTTTTCTCAGCGTCCTCTTGTATTGATGCATAAATTCTCAGTTTGATCAGCATGAACTGAATTTGCATTTTATGCGCGAGCGTGAATAACCGTCGATAATCTGTTCGAGCCAAAAACAACAATTGTTAACTGAAATTAGAATTATTCAAAAGCAACAAAGAGTGTAGAAAATTATTTCCAGCGTAAATTTTCCTTTTTCTCTGCACAACGCAGATGCCGTCAGAAAAAGGCTGTCTACGCTGTCTACTCGAGTTAATCGCATTATTGACTGGTATATGTACTGATTAAACTTACATTGTTCTAAAAATTTTGTCTTCTTTAGCAGTTATTATAAGCTTTCCATATTATGTCATCTGTGCAACTACTACAGTATTTTACATTACATATATAGTGACAGTGAAAATATTTAAATGAGGGCTTGAACACTTTTAAAGTTGAAAGGTTGGTGAAGTTTCCTGCTATATGCAAATTAGGCTGAAGAGCCAACGGCAAACGCGAAATATAACAAATTAGAAGAGAAAGAATTGAGATGAATGAACTAAGTCTTACTTCTTTACAACCATAAATAAAACTTCTGAGTTTAATAATATGGACATTGTCAGGCGTGACTGGGGAATAATCAAGCAACTGATCAATAATATTACTAAACAAGAATAAATGTCAGATATAGAATAGAATCAATGGCAAACGATACACACATGACACCTCATATGGAGTGAGTAATACTCGTACACAGCAAGTACAATTTTAGAAGGCTATGTATGAGGAAAACTCCTGTAAACTAGGTAAAATATTAGCTTCCTATTAATAGTTTGCTATTATTCTGCCACAATTCATCATATATCTTACTCACATTAAGTTCGGCAGAACATGTCAATATACAGAAAAAGATCGAACAGTGTTTGTGGCACTTATATATTCAACAGAAATTCAAAGTTTATTTACCCTGTTAGTGGAAAGACACAAAGACTAGACTCGACAGACAGACAGTCATACCTTATAATGATACAGAAGATATTTTCCTGTGCATGTCCAAGCTGGTTTTTCCTACGGAATTAAACAGTTCGTGCGTTCGTTCAACGAATGTATTGGACTCGGTTTTGGATTCAGCTGCCGGAAGGCAAGCGGGAACTCGCTACCGGAACTGACCAACACTCGTAAATTCACCACGGTATGGTACTTACGCTTTTATCTCTGCATCGAGTCAATTCGGATATCTTTCTCTCTCTAACGCCTGCTGGCCAGGACAGCGGCGATATTCAGTCACTAGCAAGCTTCATATGCTCCTGTTCATATGCTTTGAGGCTGAAAAGGTCAGGTACGCTGGCGCGCGCGGCCAGTCGCTGAAGACCAACCGTTCGTTATGAAGTTGACGTGTGTTAATGAATTTAAATTGGTAATTTATTCTTTTGTCAGACTGCTTGGCACTCCGTTCAATTGTGTTCACTTTTTCATCAAAAACCATATCAAATCAACCAAGAAACCGATTATTGTACAACTTTTTTTAATAACATATAATTATAAAAGGCTTGAAAATAGATAATTTTTTCGACGAGAAAGAAAGAAGCTGATGTTGTATCATTCAGTGAATAGAAAGTGACTGCTACCTGTGAGTAAGTTTTTATAATTATGTCTTATTCTTCTATATAAATAATTATCATAAAGAAAACAGTCAGATGTTGAACTCATGGAAGAACCTGTATATTTTTCTGTCTTTGAATACCATCTGTTTGTTTAGATCCGGGAATTTTTTCTTAAAAAAGTCTACTTTCTTTTAAAAATTTAATTTAAAATATTTAAAATTTAATATTGGCCCGAAGATTTCACTCAAACTGCTTGCGAGCCGCAAAAAAGCGCTTATTTGTAGGCATAAGGTGGTGGGTGGTGAAAATGAATTCAATTCACTGACCTCTTTGCTGGATTTTCAGTTGTGATTCTGACACATGTCGAAACTAAGGGGAAGTTTAATATTGAAACGGATATTCGACTGTCTGAAAATAAATAAACGGCTTTGTATGAAGACAAAACCATCCGAGAAAGCCAACGAAACAATTAACCCCCGTCTTTCGTTTACTTTCGCACTCGGAGTCATTCGGTTGTTGTAGATTGTTTTCAAAAGTAGACTATAAAACAGACAAGGAAATGAACGTCAAAATAGATGTCGTTTGATCGCCCATACATTCGGCAGATAAAGGTATAAATCATTTCTGGAAAAGCAAGGACATCAAGTAAATTGATACTTTTAAATTTTAAATTATCACCGGTAACTTAACCTGAGACCTTAAAATTCTGAATGACGATGATTAAGGCTTTGAATATCTATCTACAATCGTCAATCGTTGTAATATCCTGATACCCTATATTAACAATTTCTTCAGAAAGAAAGTTATGGACTGATTCCACGTCTTAATAATTTTTTTAGTTTATATTGTAACAATTAACATATTCATAGTTTTTTTTCTTTATTTGCGTTTTTATTCTTTTTTAGTTTTCCCCTGCTGACTCCCACTAAACAATTTTCTCCTCTTTTGGGGGGTTATCGTATTGGGAGATAAAACTGAGATAGAACAGTTTCGGCAGGGAAAATAAAACAACCTACATATGCGATCGCGAGTGTAACGGACCACTCGTACCAGTACGCGGTAAGATGAATGGGGACTGGGGAGAGACATGCCACTTTGCGAGTGGCTACTGGGTGCATCGAGAAACTGGGGAGACAGTCTTCGAAATTTGTTCACTGTATCAGTATAAAGTCACTTCTCTTATGCAATCTTGCCCCTCCCCTACTTCAATGTTGTTTTCAGTTTTCTGATCTCAGCTGCTTGTAGAGACTAAGGAAATGTGTTTTCAACGGCATTGATCAGGGAAAGGATGGCTGAGATAACAATGAACTAGTACCACGGAGAAACAAAGCGTTCCAACACTTTTGGAGAAGATTGCAGTATCAGATTCTTGAAATGTGCCTTTTCTAAGAATTTGTAATCCACCTAATGCATAATGTGCTTCCACAAAAAATGTTTTACAGTCATATTACTGGGTGATGATTTTGACCTTGATCAAAATTTTTGCCTTTTGTGACAAAGATGAGGCCATACCTGAATTGAAACAAAAAAATGTTTTTGTACCTGTCCGTGCGTTGAACTTTTCGCCCTGTTAATTACATGTCACAAAATTAATTTTTTATATTTTCCAGTGAAAATAATATCTGTCAGGGTTTAAAACCACGTAAAGTAAAGATTACTAAAACAAATTCAGTCGAGTAATATTTTGGAGGAAAATATACGAGTTTTCCCTTCCCTGATTATTACTTAAAGTACATAAACACACCCTGATCTCTTTATGACCAATAATACGTTATCTATTTATATTTCAAACTCTTAATATGTAGCGTCCTAACGTTTGTACTTACTTAGTTTTTAACTCCCGTACAAAATTTATATTTCAAACCGAAATATTGGACAAGTAAATTTTATATTTTGTTTCTGCTCAATTTCTTCGGATGGGGAAAATAGAACTTTCGGCCTCAAGTAGATACTTGGTCCAAAATTAACATCTCAAACATCACGTTGAAAGGACTGAGTGTAACCTCATATCTTGAATTCTAAATTCCATGCAAATGTCAGTTATCGATGGAGTTAGAATCCAAAACTCGAGTATGTGAATTGGGTGAAATTTAACATTTCCCCATAACTAGCGGCTCTTCAGGCGAAAATGACTGATTTCTAGGCCAAAAGCATGCCATTGCCAGTAGCTGTTTAGTGAAGCGATATAAAAATCAAAGTTGATAAACTCCCCATACATTTGCTGTAATTTTTGTCAAGCTAGTTTACCGCATATTCAAAATGTCGTAAAAACCGCGAACGGTCTATTTGCTGCATTATTTGAAGTTTCTTTAAAGTTTATTACTGATCCAGGTCTGCAACAGATCCGGTACCCCCATTGGTTTGCTGTAGTGGTCTTGTCGTTTACACAGTGTTATCGACAGATTTAACATGACCTCACAGCGTTCGCACGGTCAGCCTAGTCACCAAGCTTCTTTCAAAATGGCCGTAAACGCGCCGCCCCGAATGTACCGAGCAGTCTGAGTGCGAGGCTATTCGTGAATGATACCTTGTCGGGCGGCACGTCCTCGTATAGCCGATATCTATATATACGAGAGTACACCGCCTCTGGGATTGCAGAAGTGCAAGGAGATGTAGAGATAAATCCTTCGAATACTTTTTCCACCGTGCAGTGGATCCCGAGAGTTTTTCGAAGAGTTTATAGTTAAATGAAAATACAGTACTCAAATTCAAGATTAATCGGAAAGGGTTTGGTATCAGCAGGAAAGAGCGAGTCATCCGCCAACATTCGAAGGCTAGGTTCTAGTTTCCTCTGTCAGTCGAGGATGAAGAGCAAGCTAGAGCAAACTAGTTTTGCTTACTTTCGCTTTAGTTAGAAAGCCAACTCTTTTTGACATATTCGACCTACCGTGACTTTACTTATCATAAAGTATACAACGGGGCTTTTCTATCAATTATACTGGGGTGGATCAACTAGAAGTTGATATGGTATGTTTTTCGGCCGTGAGGGTGAACGATTTAATACTGAATAAACGTACCTTATAATGTTAAAGAAGGCATTTTCCCGTGCATGCCCAAGCTGGTAGTTCCAACGGAATTGAGCCGTCCGTAGGTTCGTTCTAGACACTTCTACGAGTGAATTGGATTCGGTTTGGATTCAGTTGCCAGAAGGCAAGCGGGAACTCGCTGCCGCAACTGACAAACACTCATAAGTTCGCCCACAGAACGGCACTTGCACTTTTGTCTCTACATCGGATCATCTCGAATATTTTCCCGTAGTTAATACCAGCTGGCCAGGACAGCGGCGGTGTTCGTAGTCAGTGGCAAGCTTCGCATTATTTGAAGCTATTCTCGCGCTGTTGGTTACTGGCCGTGAATTGTTGATTATAAACTTGGTGTGGTGTTAATAAAATATGGGCGTATAATTTATTCTTTTGAGCTGTTGGACTGATGGAAGAACCGAGTGTATTTTTCAGTAATCTTTGAATGTCATCTGTTTATACAGGGACGCAACGTTTTCTTAGAAAAATGCAGGTCCATGTATTAAAATATACTTTATCATTTTCTTAAATTTAAAATAACAAATATTGCTCGTGCCTTTAACCTGAATAAACGTGTTTGTTCAACCTCCTTGACGAATTCACAGTTGTGGTTCTGACACGTGTAGGAACTAAAGGGAATTTTAATATTAAAACGGCTGTTGGACTTCTGTAAACAAAAAAAACGGCTTTGTATGAAGCCAGAACCATCTGAGAAAGCAACCAAACAATTAGCACCCTTTTTCGCGATTCCTTTACTGTTGCATTCACCCACTCGCTAAGCCTGAAAGTAAACGTGAAAGTTGCTGTTGATGTATATAATTTCTGGGTAAGTTAAAAACATAATTAATAGTGGAACCGAACTTTACCTCTTCTAGGGAAACTCCTGCCTTTTCGGATGATAAAGTTTATATCACTAATTATTATAGAAGCTCACTTAAAAGGACTGAACACAACCGCCTATTTTAATACTTCCAAAGCTAAATATCACAACCCACATTAGCACGGTTTCTCAGTTGTGTGTGTCTTGTAGGTTTTCGGCTTGGATTAGATCTTGGATTAGGGCTAGAGTTATGGTTTTGGGTACGGGTTTGGTTTTTGTAGGGTTTGTGTTTGTGCTAGTTTAGGTTAAATTTGGGTTATGCGTGTTCTGTGTCTGGTTTGGTTTGGGTTTGGGATTAAACTTGAGTTAGGGTTAGGGTTGGATTTTGGTTTGGTTTAGGTATGGGTTTATGGGTATGGGTGTGAGTTTTGTTTGGGTTTGGATTTGGGTTTAGATTTGGGTTTGAATTTGGTTTAGATTTGGGTTTGGGTTTGGATTTGGGTTTGAGTTGGTCGTAGCGTCAGTACATTTTTTGTATATATATAGACTACGCTAGTTTATGCATGTTCTTATATTCGCAAGGTCAGAATACAACTTTTGAGGAAATACATGGGTCACTGAATTATTCGCCCTTTAGTGACTTTGAAACATTCAAATGCATTCTTTATTACTGTACAAGGTGCATTTTTGACCTCGATCAAAGTTATTGGCTTTTTGATAAACAATAAAACTACTAAATGGCTTGAGCCTTTTCCTCCCTACTATCAACGAAACAATGTGGGGAAAAACTCGAACGTTTGAGGACCAATTTAAGACAAAGTTGACGTCGGAGGGACATGCATACCATGAAACAGAGGAAATTAACTTCCCTTGGTTCAACTCACCCAGACATGACCAATCGAATGAAATCGAACATTACAATTTGACACTCGTTTTGCGCATGCCTCATAAACACCACTAAAGACTGTATTGGATTTTACTTTACTGTAAAAAGTAATATAAACAGATTAAAATTCATTTGGAAACTGCTTCCAGCTGTTCTAAAAATATAGCAAAGCATGTGTGTATGTATGTCCCCCAAAACTCTGCAGAGAAGGGGTTGACATTACATGGAATTGAATAGGAGACTAAATCGATATTAATTAAGTGTTTCTCGTGAGAACATTACGTTAGGTATGAGACATTTTTCCTTCGGATACAGATCTCTTCCCTTTTAGTCACAGCTTGTTCTATTCTTCTGTCTGTTCTGACTTTTTAGGGGAGGAATTTTCCACATTGCATTCAACATGCAACTGGATGTTTACTAAACTAATACTAAATTATTGATGTACACTACCTATAAAACATAAAACGTAGCCCAGACTTGTTCTTATAAACGGGGGAGGGGTCTATGAACTAGTATAGTACATTTTCGTTACCTCTCCCAAGTTTACGATAACATCCTCACGCTGACCATTTCTACCCGAGGGAGAGAGGAGAGGGAGGATGTACCAGTTTATATTACATGTTTCCCTACCCTTCCCAGGATTACGATAACATTCTCACGATTACCATTTCTCCCTAGGAGAGAGGGGAGAGGAGAGGGAGGATGTACCAGTTTATATATATAGTACATGTTTCCCTTCCCTTCCCAGGATTACGGTGACATTCTCACAATTACCATTTCTCCCTGGGGGAGAGGGGAGAGGATAGGGAGGATGTACCAGTTTATAGTATATGTTTCCCTTCCCTTCCCAGGATTACGATAACATTCTCACATCCCCCCATTTACATAATACAAGCGCTCAATAACAGAATGTTTTTCCAGATTTTTGTCTAATCGTGTTTGTCCACTTAAATATCTAGATAACTGCTGAAATTCCATTGAAAATATTTCTTTTATATCATAGCACCTGGTCATAACATTGCCTCGTTTGGCAGCTTACTATAGACGTTCTCTTGCGGAAACGTGTAGCGTAAGCAAATGAACCAATTCTGTCCTTTAGATACAACAGCCGTTCAACTGAATTTTCCCTAGCACTAGTATAAATTCGAACTAATCTTCATTCTCAGAAGAAGTATTAAAAAACCTAGCAATTCTCCTCTGGGATGAGGAGGCGGATAGAGCACTTTGGCTTAAACTCCTGGGCGTGAAGGCGGGATGAAATTCCTTGAGACTGTGCCAGTAGGCCAGCGGTTTCTTCGATGACATTGCCTCGTTCCAATGTTGCAGCTCAAGTTCTTCGGCATTCGAACCGAGGATCACTCGGCCCATAACTTTGTCTGCTTCGCCCTCCATTTTCTGTTTAACGAAAAGTTGAAGTTTGATATCTTCTAATTCCATATTAGCCACATCAAACGCCATGGCTTCGTTGTAAACCGGAGCCAGTGTTCCTGTCTTCAGCGTAGTCGTTTTGCGCTTGCGCAGTCGTCTCACCGTGTTGATCATCACTACCTCTGCATACACAGCTGCCACAATGTATGAGATCAGAGTAGTAGTTTAGCCGAATGAAAATCACAAAACGAAAATCACTTGTGTTGTGCTGTGCTGTGCTGTACTGTGTCGTGTCGTGTCGTGTTGCGTTGTGTTGCGTTGTGCTGTGTTGTGTTGCGTTGTGCTGTGCTGTGCTGTACTATGCTGCGTTGCGTTGCGTTGTGTTGCGTTGCGTTGTGCTGTGCTGTGTTGTGCTGTGTCGTGTCGTGTTGTGTTGCATTGTGTTGTGTTGCGTTGTGCTGCGCTGTGTTGTGCTGTGTCGTGTCGTGTCGTGTTGTGTTGTGTTGTGTTGCGTTGTGTTGTGTCGTGTTGTTGTGTTGTGCTGTGTCGTGTCGTGTTGTGTTGTGTTGTGCTGCGCTGTTGTGCTGCGCTGCGTTGCGTTGTGCTGTGTCGTGTCGTGTCGTGTTGTGTCGTGTTTTGTTGTGTTGTGTTGTGCTGCGCTGTGCTGTGTTGTATTGTGCAGTATCTGCTGTATGTGCTGTGCTGAGCTGTGCTGTGTTATGTCATCTTGTGTTGTGCCATGCTGTGTTGCGTATAATTGTTTTGTGTTGAAGTTGTGTTGTGGTAACAATATTAAAGGAAGACAAAGTAAAAGCAATTTCGGCTAAGCAAATCATTCCTTCACACTACCCTCCCCTCCACCCCAACACCCATCTGAGGGAGGTGTACCGGAGGAGTCTCAGTACCTGGATATCCTTCAGTTGCTGCCCTCAGGTCCTTTGCCTTGAATATGACGATAGTGAGCCTGCGGGTCAGCGGCATGTACATTAAAGAGAAAAGCAGCTGGCCGAAACCCAGGTCACGTGGTCTTCCCTTTTCCTGTGCATAGAAAATCAAAGTTAATACAAGGCTAAGTATAAAAGTGAAGTAAATTATCCAAAAATAACATTTGGGGGAATTACTTGTTCTTTGTTGTATCCTAATGATACTGATAACAAATCAGTATGCGTGCATGCATGGGACTTCTGCTTTAAAGTAACAAACCAGATTTATAATTTTACAAACTTCAAGAAATATCATTCAAATGTTGGTTACTTAGGCGATCGTGAACATATACGTGACACATCAAAATGTTTCCAAATAGCCTTCATAGCGTTAACGTTGAAACTTTCGAAGTTACAGAGGATAATGTAGTCGATGGAGCGGACCCTCCCCTCCCATCCCCCCTTGCTACCGGATTGTCACTATTCATAGACAACCCA
>JANVCK010090217.1:0-11957 GCA_026546655.1 Epizoanthus illoricatus | reverse complement strand
AGGTGTGCTCTTCCGAGCTATTGCGGGCATATTTCAGGGCAAAAAAAAAATGCTCGCAAATCATTCTTCCACCCCCACCCCCACCCCACGATATCAAATGGCCTGTACCTTGTATACAGTATTTGAACTAATTTTTCTGAGAAGAAATTTTAGAAGCCTGTGATGAGACAGGAACTGCAGCAACAAATATCATATTTTTGAGAAATTTAATCTTATATATATTTATTAAACCCTAACAACTGAACTCCTTTCCTTTCCTGTGTTTTTGTGAGTGAAAGTCAGTGAAATCCGACCGAAGCAACAAGATAGCAATAATTTCTACAAATAATAGCAAATGAGACCATTAAGTGCAAAGGCAAGAGAAAAACAACAATTATATATAAAACACAAAACAAGTAATCATAATCATATCTTTATGAATTTTTCAAAATACAAGAACAAAACCTTCTCATATTTCGTGTTCCTGTTTACCGTGCAGTGAAATTAATGATCTTAATCACACCGGTTGCGGCGTTTCAAAACGCTTGATCTAAATCTATTTTTAAACTTGTTTTTCTTTTTATTCGCTGTAAATGTTCCTTTAGCGCAGATAATGAACAAACCACCTGCCTTAAACAATATCAAGCACTTTCTATTTCAAAAACAGCTAGAATTATTGTTTTTGTTAAAGTTGTTTTTCTCACTCGGCGATAATGTATTTAAGCAGAGCATTCATTTCAGTGTTTTCTTTTAGCTGGGTCGTGAGCCATTCAAGCTGTCACAAACACAAGGTTTTAAAAACACCGACTACACTAGAATTAACACTTTCGCTCAGGACAAAATGGCTAGAAATTCTCGACTCTCTGTTACCTGGTCCACAAATCTTGAACAGATTCGATACTTCGTGCCAGAGAGCCGAAGTTTTGGCTCTCGATTGAAAGAAAAGCTGGAGAAAGCGAAGAAAAGTGCGATTGAAATCTTTGAGGTGTGGGAAGCAACTGATTGCAGTATTTTTGTGACCGAGAACATAAAGCGTAACTTCAAAAAGCCAAACATGGGGAGAGCTATTTATAGTGGATTCGTCATGGAGGAGAATGACTGGAACGAACTGTTTGAGAGGGCGAGTAATGAACTTGTTATAACTCACAGACTGTCCGATGCATGTCACAGCGAAACATACGGTCATTACAGAAACTTCCCGATGTGAACTGAGACAAGTTTGTCAAGATCAGCTATTTAATATCGTCTGAGCATAGCTTTCGAGGCGACTGTGGCCTTCTTCGGTCAGAAAACGACACAATCAAAGGCCAGTTATAGTGCTGGCAGCCAAGTACTGGTCTATACAGTGTTAACTTAGCCAGCGTAGGTCAGTTATACAACTTGTTGTGTAAACCATATTGACTGAGTTTCGCTGTTCTGGTTCTGAAGAAATAGCAACTTCTTCAAACGGCTGAAATCCCGTACGGGCAAGTCTAATGTACTTTCTCGTGTTACATGAGAAATTTTGTTTAGAATGACCACAAGATCTATACTTTCCACCTTTGAACAAACAATTCACAACATGATGTCAGATCATTTGAAAATCCATCAAACTAAAATAAATCTTGTTCGATATTTGCCGAGTTTATGAATATTGAATTGAAATAATTTTTGAGTGAATTCAGGAAACAGATATCTATTTGTATTTGTTCCCTAACTTGAATAAAAACATAATGAATCCTTACGTATACCGGTGTCTTGCCTGAAAAACGTTGTTGAAGTTTTCGTACATGTTAACAATGTTTAGCTTTATGACTAGACTTTAATTCAGTTTTTATTTATGTTCAGCTTTATGACTACAATATCCAGCATCATTTACCAATGTTTGTTTCCCAGTATTTAATAATTCTATTCCTCAAAATTATTTCATCACGGTTTTTGTAATTTCTCACCAAAACAGCGAAAGCAAAATGGAAACTGATTTTGTTTTTATAGCATTTAATTTGCATTTGCATGCTAATCAGATCATACCAAACGTCCTTTGCAGCATTATCAATCATCTGATATTTTTTTGTAATAATTTTTCGAGCTGTGATTGGTTCATAGAGAATGAATTAACGAAAATAACAACAGTCGCAGGAAAATATGCAAATCTTAGATGCTTGAATTAAAAGTTTCCAACTGGAACACCTTTGAATCAGTTTTGAATGAAGAAACATTAGCACCAAATTCATCACAACCAGATTTATCATTAATAGGTATTAACACTGGCCAACACTACCCTACTGCCAAGGGTGCAAATCTTTCTATAAGGCCCGATTTACCCCACAGAAGTCATCTGAAGCAAAATAATTTAGAGCGCTTGACCTTGGTGCGGTGAAGCACAAGAAAGCAATTTATTTGTTTCATATATTCAGTGTGAGGATGGTTACTTTCTGGCATCGTGAAATACCACTATACCTCTGCATTGAAATAGCTTCCGTGTGCTACACAAAACCAGCTAGTTTTACTTAAATACCGTAAACATCTGCTTATAAGACCTCCCCCGAATTAGGTCATCAGCCTGGTAATATAAAATCTCGTTCAGTTATAAGCAGCCCCCCCCCCTTTAGGGATGAGGTCAAAACTTATGATTTCTATAGGGAACATTTAAGGGGGTGGGATGGGGGTCGCGCAGACCACCAACTCTGAAGGAAATTTTCAAATATCAGGGCCGTAGCAAGGGGAAAATCATTGGGGAGAGGGCAACTGTGGCAGCCTCAAGTATATTTGTAGGGAGGAGTACGAGCGCCGAAGACGCAAGTTCCCAAAGGGGTCCGGGGGCATGCCCCCCCCAGAAATTTTTTAAATATAGGGTCTCTGAAATAGCATTTCCTACCTTCTGAAAGTAGTTTCCAGCAAGTTTAAACTGTTTTGAACTGACAGAAAATCAATCTTGTGGCTTGTCAAACGAGCCCGTCAAAATTATTGGGGAGGGGGAAGCGAGCCCCCCCGGCCCCTCCCCTTGCTACAGCCCTGATATTTTGGCACTAAATATCTTGTAAAGTAAACGGCAAAATCCACCAACAAAGGCAACATCTCGCAATTGGTGTTACATGTATCCAAACTCTAGAAATTTACGAAACCAAGTTGTGTTGCACTGACACCAATGCACTTCACGTACTGCCCACAGAACAATAAGTCAGACTCCGATGATGAAGACCAATATGAAGCAATTTCAAGAAGTGTGGAAAAAACAAAGAGTGACATTGTACTGTTATTTTATTCTGATATCACTGGAGTAAAAATGAACTCAAGTGATATTAAATGTATTTAGGCTCAGCCAGGTTCGTTACATCAATGTTATCAACAGGTCCGTAGCTGGGTTGTCTTCAGAGGAGTTCGTTTGTGTGAGGCCCGTAGCTCTAAAGAGTATTATATCTACATATGTCACTCCAAATCTTCTATAACTGGGAGACCCAAGTGGGTTCGTTTGAACCCTTCGAACCCCCCGGTTCTTACGGCCCTGAAAAGGTTCTTCAAATTTGACTAAAATTTTGATCATGCATATACCCTCAATTCGCCGGTTTGAATATTCTTTGGTTTAGTTTCGTATTTGGGGTACGTGAATTATAACGTTCTTGCGCTTGAAAACAACAACAAGTACAGTGAAAAACATGTACTGGGTTATCTCGGTGTTTTGGACCCTTCTTATCCGGTTATAACCTCCCTCCCCGGATTTAAGCTTCTCGGCTATACGTCTCCGTAAGACCTTTTATAAACGAGTATAATCAGAGTAACGGTATCTTCTCTTTCAACATTTTCCTCGGTAAACAATCTGATTATGCAAATTTGCAAGATCATAATTAGTCATTTGCGGAACCAAGATTGCTACCTCTTCACAGGAAGATGTCAACTATCGCTATTAATGAACCTGGAAGTCTTTGATTGGATGCTTGAAACAAAGCATCGAAAAAGAAATCGCGTGAGCTGTGAATAGACCAGAAATTGAGGCGTGATTATATTCTTGAAAATAGATAAAATGTTAGCCGTGAAACGTGAATTTTGCTTTTAATTGGTTTTAATGCGTGATTTGTGAATTGGAAGAAAGTGGGGAGTGATATGTGACAGAGATTCTGTCTTCACTATCCTGTATATAGACTTTGTGTTAACAGAAATCGGCATCAGTTGGGTTCAATTGTACTGTTTTCTAAACGACGGCAAAGTTGTTTACATTTCCATGTGATGAAATAAGCAGAGAAAGTAAGAAACATTCGTACCAGAATTTTCTATTTTAGCTGTTGAAACTATATCAATAATGTTATGGAAGGATTTGAACCGAATAATAAATTAGTCAGTGCTTACACTCTCACCATCTAAGAGTATTGTAAATAAGTTGTAAATGGAAGAGCTTTATCTTCCTTATCCACTTAAAAGCATCACCTCATGTTGCTTTTTTCTTTAATAGATATTTCCGACTTAGACAAAATCAAACATCTTTGCTGTGTTTTCAATTTAAAATTGAAAAATTTAAACAAAGATTTGTTTACATATCAAATGTCATAATGAAAGCCGGGATCGAGATTTCGTAGCTGTTGCTTATACCGTTCTTATTAAAAGCAAGAATTATAATCAAAGCCTTTCAATTTTTCGCTCCTGCTGTTTTAATATAGAAACATGTAATAATGTCTGTTGGGATTTTAGATAGAATAATTATTTATTCTGTGAATATTTTTTGAAAATGTTGTAAACAACATGCTTCATTTCAATACAAACTGGATTTGTAAGTTTGTTAGTCATTGAATTTCAACTCTCCTCATCAGTAACAAGGACCCTTAAACATCCCTTCCAAGTTTGGTGAAACGATATGCGTAAGGTTTCGGAAGATTTCCGGGAAATGCGCTTCAAATTATAGAGAATATATGGAGACTGCTTTGGATTGAAATGCGTGAAATTTACAGAAAATATATGACAAAAATCAAATCAGAAAGCGTAAGTTTATAGCTAAATGCGTGTGTCTCACCCAAAATGCGTGTGTGTTGGAAGATCTGCTTAAAGTGAAGCTGTCATAATAATCTGGAGCAAGAAGAAGCAAAGTCTCCAAATACATCTCTATTTGTACGCATTTGCCAGTTTCTGTTGAACGTTTCCCGCCAGGGGACGAAGCGGTATCAATTTTGTTTCATACACTCGGAAAGAAATTTGTCCGAATGATTGCGCACGTGTGACAAAGAAATTTTATACAAATTGATAAAAAAAAACGAAGGAGAAAAGTAATAATTAGGAAACACGTTTTCCGTGGTTGTTTTGATCAAGTTGGCCTCGTCCCAGTCATCATCTCTTCGTTGCTCGCGCGCTTGGCCTGGTCACCAAGCGTTGTGTTTCAAAATGGCGGACGATGAAGAGCTCTGGAGACTTCACCAAACATGGCGAGTATGTAGCTGGAGATGAGGCTAGTCGCTCTTCTGAATTTGCTGTCGACGGCTTGAAAGGTCAGTGTACATATCGTTTCACTTGTCTACGGTACGTTTATGGTCGGCAGGCTACGATATTGGAGAATTTTGAGCAATCGCTAATGACAGCAAGTGTTAGTGTGTATTTAATAAACCATCGTTATAAGTTATTTATTATCCCAGGATGTAGCATTGAATTTATGTTACTTTCTACGGTTTTTATTTCTCTCTATGGGGTTTAGTTTGTTCTACTGCTCTGGTTATTATCACCGTAACTATGTCAATTTGAAGTTACTTGTTTAGTAAACAATTCTAAAGAGAGCTAGATCAGTAGACTTTGATATAAAATAGCTAGTTACTGTTGCAGATATGTATATTTAATATTTTATTTACAAGCACATGCACGTTCTTTGGACCTCACTTGCGGCGGTATCTTAAAGCTATTTAAAGAACTGTTACGTTGAATTTCGGAAAACGACGGCAAGTAAGAACTCTTGCAGCTCCTGAGCCATAAATGTCTCGGTCGTGCAGCCATATAGTCAACTCTCGTTATCAGTCAAAGCCGGACACATGCCATAGACTAGGTAACAGTAGGGAGCTTAAGCAACCACGACGGCAACGTCGACGACGACGGCAGAAAACAAAAGCCGTAATTACAGAATATACAATGAACTGCACGTTGGAATGTGTCAAGCTGACCACCTGTTTACCGTCGTCTTCAGAAATACAACGTTAAAAGCACAAGTCTGGGGTCTTGTAGACAACGTGAATGTGGAAATAGAAAAAGTCCTGTTATTAGTTTGGCTTCAAAACTCAGGTTTCGGCTTCCTATAATTCGTCCTCCTTCACACAAGGAACAATAAAAACGAATAGATGATACACAAAGGAAAAAAAGAAAACGAGAAAGTAGAATTTCAGCAGCCGTCATGGTAGCCGTTGCCGTTCTGGTTGCTTTATGTTGGGGGGAGGGGGTAGGGGGGGAGGGAGTTTGAGTTCTGAAGGCGCAAGCTACTAGGGGTATGTCAATGTGGCCAGCTCCCCCAGGAAAGTTTGAATTCTGCAGGTCAAAATGGTTTAAAAGTACGAGTATTATTCTTTACTGGGTTTCTTTGGATGGTCAGGGGGACATGGCCGGCGGAGCGGGGGTGGGGGGCATGACCACCACAATTCTCAGGCAAAGTACAGATTTTCGAAAATACTAATTCTTGGTTAACCAAAAGATTAATGTAAAAACACTGCCAAAATGCAGGAAATGGCATTTCAGAGGATGCAATTTCTCAAAATGCGCCCGGACCCCTCCCCCTAGTAGCTCGCACCTTTGGCGCTGGAGAAAGTTCAGTTTCTGGCCCCCCTAATGTCTGCCATCTTCCGCCAGCCCTGGGGGAGGGGGGGAAGTGCCTTCCCTGCCCCACCGCCAGCTACGGTTCTAGGAAACTTTGGGGACCATCGCCAAGTGTCCGTCCTAATGAAGTGTCCGTCTTAACGGAAAATTATGTAATCCAACTCCGCCAGGGAGTCCCACATACAACTGTATAAAGTTCTATTGAAGGGCGTAGTTACAACTGGATCCGTTTCACATATACTTCAATGAACCTATGTATAGGCAGAGTTGAAGTTTTCTGTCACTCGATACTTAAAGAATCAAGTATAGAGACATTTTGTTTCTTAAGATAATGGTTGATTCCGTGAAGACTCAGTGGCAATATGAAGCAACTGTATCCCAAGCTAATGAATGTTCTAGCTATAATTTCGAAGTGCATTGCATACTGGCAGTTTTCAGGAGTGAGCTGTAAGAGATGCACTGGACAAAGATATAACACACAATGAACTTGTATTGGCGGCCAGAAAATGGTAAATATTGTAACCAATTGTAAAACATGACGTTCAGTATATTTGGGATTTAACTGACTCTGATGGTGTACAAAACTTTTGCAGTCAACGGAACTGATGTAAGAACCGTACTCAGGTCTTTGTCATATTTTCAAGATTGTGTTGGAATTTGGCCAAATATTTGAACTTAATGCGGAACAAGTTCAAGACGGTGGGCAAGTTTACAAAGTTTGCGGTCGATCCCGTCTCAAAATAATTTCTTTTCTTCGAAATCGCTCAGAATAGAAAATCATGAAAGACAAAATAACCGCAAAATAATGTCCTTTCCAAATATCGGAGTAACGAGTTCAAATGATAATTTACTTGCGAATAAGAGTTTTTTTTAAAATTTTCTTCTACCGCAGACAATTGAAGTTTTAATTCAAGTTGGTGAACGTCTCTCTGTAATCAGGTCAGTTGAAATCTACAACAAAGATATTCTTGCCTACTGTTCTCACATGACTTCCGTTGACTGAAACGTCTTTACTAGAGTCTCAGTTGCATGTGGTCTTCATTTAAAATTCACTGTCCGTTATCCAACAGTGGCCGTTGTAAGTGATGAGGTGTACGTATTTTCGAGTGTTTATTGACAGTCAAATGACTGGAGTTCCGCATTAACGAGGTGTCCATCTTATCGAGCGTTTAGTGACATTAAAATGACTGGCGTTCGGCATTAACGAGGTGTCTGTCTTATCGAGTGTTGACTGACAGTCAAATGAGTGGAGTTCGGCATTAACGAGGTGTCCGTCTTATCGAGTGTTGACTGACAGTCAAATGACTGGAGTTCGGCATTAACGAGGTGTCCGTCTTATCGAGTGTTTAGTGACAGTCAAATAACTGGAGTTCGGCACTAACGAGGTGTCCGCCTTATTGAGTGTTTAGTGACAGTCAAATGACTGGAGTTCGGCATTAATGAGGTGTCCTTCTTATCGAGTGTTTAGTGACAGTCAAATGACTGGAGTTGGGCATTAACGAGGTGTCCGTCTTATCGAGTGTTTAGTGACAGTCAGATGACTGGAGTTGGGCATTAACGAAGTGTCCGTCTTATCGAGTGTTTAGTGACAGTCAAATGACTGGTGTTCGGCATTAGCGTGGCTCCATCTTATCGAGTGTTTAGTGATATTAAAATGACTGCATAGATTTCAGCATTAACGAAGTGTCCATCAGTTCTCGAGTGTTTAATTACGGTACAATGACTGGATTTCGGCAGGAACCAATTCTAGATGTCCGTTTTACCACAGTGTCCGTCTTAATGTAAGTATGTAGAATAGCCCCCTTTCACAATTGTGAAACTGTGTTCCTTAATTGTGCAATACGGCAGTCTGCGCCGACAGCAACAAATGCTATTCGGAGCCTCCTCAATAGCGTGGGGATTTTCCAATTTCCTGGCCGTTTATATTTATATAGCAACTCGTTATACACTAATTATTTCACTTATTAGAATTTTAGAAGTGGAATGTTTGAGTTTAGCTAAATTTTGTGCAGGATATCTTAAAATTCTTAAAAGTATATAATTAGTGAGGAAATAACAGAGGAAACACATACCAAAGATAAAACTACGAACATAGTAAGACTAAATAAAGCTCACAAAAGTTTAATTAATATTATCTCTACTTGGGGAACTGAATTTATAATAGAAGTCCAAGAAAAACAACTATATATTCTGTGCCCTTGGCCTCTGGTTTTGCTTCATTTTTTCTGTAGCGAAGACATGGCCAAAATTGATGAATGGAAAGAAATTTAGAACAATAAGTTTCACTATAAACCACAATATTCTCTAAATGTGGCAATCTTGATTTTTGAAGCTCAGGTATTGAAATCAAGTTTCATGATTCGTAATCCACTTCCATCTGTGTCATCCAGCACTTTAGTTCAAAATCACTTGTTTTGTTTTGCTTTTTAAATTATTTGTATCGAATTAAGTTGCTCAGTCTTTGATGACATTTGACCATATTTCACAGAAATAAAGTATAATACGAAATTTTAGTTGTCTTTTCAGATCTGCATTGTTGTTGTTATTGTGATATTCGCAAGTCTTGCTAGTTTGTTCTAGGATGCATGAATATGACTACGTGTAAAATATTTCCGGTACATCTATGTTTATATGCATGAACAAAATCTAGAATTATTCAAAACAAAATAATTTGGAATATAAACAACGGCTTTTCAAAAAATAGATCCTTGTGCCGTTTTTTATTACAAATAACGATTGCCACAGACACGAAGAAACAGTTTAATTGGCTGGCAGATTTCTTTCTCAGTAGTACTTTTAGTTGTAGTTGAGCTTTTCATGTTCTGAATATAATACATTACAAATCAAACATTCATTTTTCATTTGTATGGAAGTTGATTGATCCAAGTCAGTGTTCTATGCGTACGAAATTAACCATATTATTGATTAAACGATGCAGTTTGTAAGATGGGTTAGGAATGTGTGGATAATAATGTTCCCATCTTGTCACTTCTGGTTAAACGTTTTAGTTGTGGTGTAAAATGTTTACTTCATCTTCCTTTAAACATAACTTAGCGGTTTTATTGTAAATATTTGGGGGAAAACACACAGCTGGGCATGTGGGTTCTCTTGCATTTTTAATTTTCTAGTCTAAAAATATTCTCGCAGGCGCCAATGATCGATGTAATACCGGTATTTGGGTTTGTGCTTCGCGGCAGGAGTAGAAAGACACGATACAGTTTAATTTATGCCAGTGCCTTCCGGGCATTGAAGTGCAATCCTTAATTTTTCTCGGCATAAGATCTGGTAATGTTTGCTGGTTAGTTTGAAAACAGAACTATTGGCATTACAGCGCTGATCGATCTGGAGTGGGGGTTGTGATCTGCTGCGTTTGATCAGGAGACAAGGAAAATGGTATAGACAGAGTAAAGAGTGATATAATTATTGGAAAGAAACAAAGGCAAATTTGACGATGGCAAAAAGTGTGACATGGTCGTCGAGCCTGGCCGAAATTCACTACTATATCCCTCCAGACAAGCCTTTACGAGACCGCGTCAAACTCAAGCTCACAAAAGTGAGAAGACGTCTGTCTGCAGCACTAGAATGGCAGTGGTTGGATTTGTCCGGATTTGTGACACACTCGGCTGTTTTACATCTAAAGACAATACACAAGAATATTGCTACGAATTCTAGTGAACCTGATCTATACCATTTAGATGGTCTGCAGGATACTGAATGGGATGTTCTCTTCGAGCAGGCCGAAACGGTAAATAGACTCGCGGACATGTCGAGATTCTCTGCAAGCTGTATGCAGCTTCATGTTCTTGGATTGTGATGTTCGCGTTTGCAACTTAACCGACGAAAAAAAAGAGAAAATGCGCGTTTCGTCATATATGAGTTACTTTAAGGCAGTTAATTTGAGACATCTTTAAGTTAGAGACTTTACAGCGTTTAGCGAGCAACTCAAACAATAGAAAAAGTCAGAAATACCTGAACAAGAGCCAGAGAAAAACTGCATGATCAACTATATATAATTATGAATGACGTGTTGGTGTCAAAGGAGATTTAATAACGAAAACAAGGGAACAAGCAAAAGAAAACGCTAGCCAGGATTTGAGCATTGACGATATGAAATAAGTAGACGAAAAGAGAGGGTTTTAATTTCCCCGTTACTTAACAATTATTTCATGAACACGCGTTGGATATGAGACGATAGATAGCCAAAGACGCGTTGTATGAGTGCATGGAATAATTGTTTAAAATACTACGTACCGAGAGAACGTTTTGTCAGTTATTTCTTTCTAACTTCGTGTAAGCGAAACGTAGTTTAGCTGTAAACCAAGCGAAATTTATGAAGCTTTCTGCCGATTTTGGAAACAGCTGTTTTGTTTTCAGAACAGTTGTTTTCCGTCTATAAGGTATAACTGTTAGTTATGAACTGATAAACATCAGTTACGCAACCAATAAAAATGCAAGAAATTCGATAACCAGGGGCTATCTGAACTCATGGAACTGATTTTGAACATCTATAATTTACAGTTTACGTAACATACATATAGGTACTACCGATTTGTTTTTCGTTTTAATATAAAACTGAAAAAAGAAACAGTAAAATAAATCAAGTAGAGTTCTGTAGCAAATAATTTTAACCGAGCGTTAGGGACCAGTCATTAAATATAACGAAAGAGGGAGGGTTGAGGAGAATTTAGGGGGGGGGGGGGCTTGAGAATTTTCATTTTCGTGCATGGGGGTTTTTCAAAAAATATCGAAATAAAAGTGACATTTTGATGATTTTATATAATATTAGTAAGGGGTTTTCAAAATTGTTTGCTTGTTAGTTGTAGTAAGGGGGTTTTAAACATTTTCAGACCCAAATGAATTTCTCCTCTATCCCCCCTCCCTTAGATCGCTAACATTAGTTGCTGCGAAATATAAACTTTAAACAGTTTGTCGTTGTGTTCTTCAACTGAAATCGTGACCAGTCTCATAATATGTAAACTATAGTGTTTTTAGGTCAACGAGTATGGAAAATATTGAGATCGAGAATCAGTGATGAATGGTATGTAGTTCTTTGCCGTGAGGAGGGTATATGAATTGCGGATGATTAGGGACAGCCCATTCGATATCGTGGGGTGGGGGTGGAAGAATGATTTACTTGCCTGAGGGAAATATATAATGTTAGGGACGGACCATTTGATATCGTGGGGTGGGGGTGGAAGAATGATTTGCTTGTCTGAGGGAACAAT